>JBBPLC010000039.1:0-141810 GCA_038089535.1 Hemileccinum rubropunctum
ATTACTCAGCAGCCATTCAGCGACAGCGTATTTAAAGTATGATTCTTACATCTCAATGCCATCACCCAGTTACTCACCACTCTCTGACAGTTTTGCTTTCATTCACCGTCACTCATTTGCCGTCGCTCGCACTCCTTTTACTGGACTATTTTCTAATACCCGTTACCTATCTCATTTCTTATCTCTTCTTACTCTTTTTCTAACCCCCATTACATCTAATCATTTATAGATTATGCCCATGGTTCCCAATCAAAGTGTGCAGCCGCAAAATGATGCACTAACGGCTGAATCTTTGTCCAAAGGCCGTGTCCCCCGTGTCTGTCGTCCAAGTGAAAAGGTTCAGGTAATGCAAGGTAAGTGGACCCACCAATTGCACGGTTTGACCATTGATCATTCAGCAGAGGACCAAGAGCAAGAAAAGGCTGCTCAAGAAGAAGAGGATCTTGCCAAAGCAAAAAGGCGCGAACAGCGTATCCGCAAGTGTGCCCAAGTTGTGAAGGCAGCACAACAGGATCCCCTCAAGGCCCAACCTACTCAAGGTATAACTGACGTCATCCCAACTGTGGTCGACCGTGCGGTACATCTCATCCATAATTATTCGCTCTATGTAATAATGTTTTGTCTTCTAGTTCTTGTCTCGTCCCATTGGTGGCAATGGAGCTTCATTGGCCCACACGAACCTTCCGAACACTCCACTTGTTGCACGCCGGGGCATTATCCCTCCCATTCCTGGATTGGACCACACTGGTAGCGACAATGTAGAGGTATGTACCGTATGTAACTAACCCGATTGCTATGATTAACTTGTTAGGACAGCCCCCACCACGTATTCACGCTCGTCACCCCAAACCATTGCGTCGAACTGAGACACTACTTACTCTTCCCAATACCGTTAGTACTGACGCATCCATCACGATGCGCAAGAGGGCACGTGAGCCCACTCCCGATCATGGACGGGAAAAAGAGTAGGTCACCAAGATCACTTCAAAAGCTATGTTGACTCGAGTTTCAGGTGCCGCTCTGATGCACTGACTACTCAGCCACATCCGAACAAGCGAGTCTACCGAGTCATCGAGAGTGATGATGATGAACCACCAGTGGTTGCAACAGCCACTGCCAAAATCAAACAGCGGATGGCTGTCACCTCTCCGTTGTCCATGGGTGGGATGGCAACTACATTGCCGCCAACCCAATCAATGGTTCTGAACCACAGCGATGAACTCGGAGGTAAGCTTCCAGCAGGTGGTCCAAAGCCTCGTCCCAAGGCTGGTGATTATGATGGGCCCACACGTCACATCCTCAACACGGCCATTCAATTCTATCACGCTATGCTACTGACAGAGACACCTTTTCCTGAGCCGCATGTCGAAGTCGAGTGGGCGAAGTCGGCTTGGAACTTAAGCTGCCAGTACTATGGGACTGACGTCAAACACAATCCAAACATTCTGAAGCTGGCCAGTGATTTCTTTGTCTGACATGACACAAACTAAATATCGTTCAGATCACAGCATGAGCTTCCAATCTGCATGGACAATTCAAAACCAAGGCACGCTCCATCGTGACGACAACATTTGGCTTTGAAACGAGTGCCAGTACCACTGCACAAGAGTCGAACTGTAACCTCTTTACGGCGCTCAAGTCAAATGCAGGATTTGTGTACCGAGTAAGTCGTAGTCCAACTACTTCAAGACGTGCCCATGCTACACTCATTGCCCAACATCCAGGAATTTCGACCACCCCTTGTCGGTATTTATAGAAACAAAGGAGTTCAGCAAGTCATCAACGAAGTGTTATTCAAGAACAAGACTGACGATGGAATCAAGTGGCCTGAATACTATCAGCCATTCCCTATTGCAGGATACGCTCTGGCACTCATGGCGGTAGGAGTCGTATGGTTGTGGTGTGATTGTACTAACAATTATGGAACAGATCGAGTGTGCCATTGACGAATGGGCCTCGGGGTCATGTGAAAGGATCGCATTCACTGAAGATGCGTACATGCCGATTTACAATATACACCTCGACAACCTGGAATATTTCCACAAGAAAACGGTAAAGTTAAACATCCTGCCAATGATCATGAGGCAGGTCTACGACAACGGAAAGTAAGTGAATCTACCATCATCCACACATTCACTCATTTGTTACAGGTTGCATGCTGGTGTTCCAATTGCTCAAATGGTGAACAGTGTTACTATATCAGCTGCGGTGATCGAGGATGCCATCAGCAAATTTGATGTTGAGCATGAGCAAGGTGCTGCTAACAAGATACAGGACTCTGATGATGAGGCGTCAATGGATGAGGTAGTTCCGGATCATCTTGATTGGTTGGCTGACTCGGGTGCTGAGATGGAAGGGGAAGGGGAGGAAATTGATGGGGTGTGATGGTGTGGTGGGCAAGCTTTGTTGCTGCTGATAGACGCATAGTATACCCGGCTGCTATAAGATGCTATATAGTGTCTGTAGACAATACCACTGTGTGCTACAGTTTGCTACATCAAATCTTTTTTGAGTCGAAGCCGCTACAGAGTGCAATAAAATGGGGGGAAGTCTATGGAGTCTACAGTTACTATACATGCTACAAAGTACTATGTCGAATTTTGCTTTTTCCTGATGTACCATGGTCTTCCATATATTGCAATTTTGGTAGACCTTGGTGTGAAGAAATCTAACTTACAGGTCTCATTAGACCCATCTTCGGAGGATAAGGATACGTGCCTGCGTATCCATGCATCCGGTCTTGATGTAATGACGTACCCATTTCTGGGTGGCCTGGAGAAGGTCACAGAAATTCTCAAGGACTTGTACAAACAACAGTCTGCGCCTTCTAGCGGTGACCAGTTGCAGGACCTCCAGGATCAAGTGCAGTTCGGAGCGTCCAGCGAGCCACGCTACATGAATTTGAAGACACGCAAGCGATAGAAGTTCGGAACCAGCCGCAAGAGTAGTGTTCATCTTTAGTGTAACTGTATGATTCGAGCAGAAGACTGTACTATGTGTCTATGTTCATTGTGATGTGCAACTGTCAGTATGACCGAAGTGCCAAGGTGCAAGGCCAGGGGACAGACAGAATATGACTGAGACTCAGCCCATTTCTTAAATGTAGGTTACATACCCCTCACGATCGTAGAGTGTATAACGACGGTTTGCCTCACGCTGACCTCTTATAGACGGGCTGATCACCAGACTACATATGAGCTGGGGTTGGGGCCGCGGTTTTCGTTTTGCAAGTTCTTCAAAGACAAATGATACACATCTACTTAGACGTATGTATGCACTGAATCACATGCCATGGTCTATATATGTATCATGCAAGTCGCGTCTTCATGTACTGAGAAGTGTAGACCATTTCATCAGCAACACCATACTCAGCTTCCAAATCTAAGCAGTGAGCTGGTCACTATTGTAGAAAGTTATGCATAGGTGGGGTACAACTTCATACCAGTGGATCACTTGCTTCTGCTGCATCTTCTGCATGACCAATTCTTCGCAGCGCCTCGATATTTGATGTTATAGGATTCGCAATACATGACTACTATAACACTAGGACACTTATCTTATCTTATCAGGTAGCATCTCACATGACAATCCCCACAGCTAGGCTTAGGGTCTAGGACCACACCTAGACTGGTCACGTGACATGACATCATCGTTGGGCCTGGAGCCATGACCTCATCAGTCTAGGCTATGACATCACTGATGATGTCATGCCTCATGGTAACCTCATGGACACCTCATGTTACCTTAGTCATCTTACTATAGACCAGCCCTCACGCATACAGGGAGCCTCCCCTAAACCGTACCCTTACCTATATATACCGCAGACCCTCCCTGTATTTACCTTAGTTCTATTCACTTGTATCTTGCCCGGTTCCCTACGTCTGAACTGCCTGAGGTACACAGTGGAAGTCCTCCTTCCATTCATTGCCGGGTTATGCCATCCTGTTACAAAAGGCACTCGTCGAACCCTTCCCTCCTCCTCGTTGGCCATATCTATTGGCTAGATGCCACTCATCGTCATCGCCAGCAGGAACCTTCCCGCAAGGCGGATGGAGCAGCCTTGTTTGCTGTTCCACTCCATTACATTTGACAAGGTATATGGCGCATATTTCAAATGTGATCTAGATGAATGGACCACATACTGGAGGGCATCCCTGAAATGGCCGGTTTGTATGTGAGTTTGTTGCCAAGTTAGGGTAGGTTTGTGCCGCGCGCAGCTGACATTTGTTGGCGCCTTAATTTCGGAAACGTCTGTGGCAGGGTAAGGGTCCTGCCATGTGTGGCTGACATGGCGGGAGTCAAATGTTGCCGCCCAGCCTTTCCTGCTATCTCCTGCCACCCGCCACACTTCCTGCTCCTCGTCGCCCAAGGAGGCTGACAACATGGGGGAGACGTATGACCGGAAAGAGCAAGACAATGGATGGCGGCGACAAATGGTTAGTGTCAGTACTCAACGGTGGGAACGAGGGGCGGCAGAGGGGCGGGAAGAATAAGGTTCAATCCCCGCTATGTCAGCCGCGCACGGCAGGAGGGCCTGCGTTACCACGGGCATTTCTGAAACTCAGGCGCCGACAAACGTCAGCCACGCGCGGCACAAACCTACCCAAACTTGGCAACAAACTCACATACAAACTTCCACCCAAACCGGCCAAATCCCAGACTTTCTGACATACCGAGAGATCCGCCCAGCACGATGAAATTCTCACCTGACAACTGACGTTCAGTTGCCCGCTGAGGTAGTTTCGGCTTCTAGCCGTGGTTCAGTCGCCGCGCAAATGTCATTTGGTCATGTGACATGTGTTGGGAGTTGCTTGGATATCATAAGAGATGTTCGGAAAAGCCAATTCTGCGACTTTTTGTGTTTGGAAACTCAGAGCCGGTAGAAAACGCAGGGAAGATATACTACAGTACACCAGATGAAACTACAACGCCTCCTCTGCGGCACGCCGCACCAACCGCCGCACCTTCTTCTTGTAAGCTATTCCTATTGGTGAGTCGTTGTGTCTTGGCATGTACAGAGGTGCATACCAGCTAGATCAGTGCGGACTTCTTTCGCTGCATCAACATTAGCCGGGCTGTCTGTGTTGGGGGTGTCCGAAGACAAGAGAGAGATGACACTAATGAGCTGTGTGCACGATAATCGGCATCTGCAACAGGGTGATTGAAAAACAGTCGCACAATAGTCTCAGCCGTATGAACGGGCATCCATCGTTCGCCCGCATCCTCGTAACCATATTGGTCATCGCCGGGCGCATGCTGACGTGGCTCGATGAATTCAAATCGAATGATTTTGCATGACTCTCACCAAGATCGAGATGCAGACGACGCCATCTGGGTAGACTAGGCGGAATTTCAACTTTGGATCGTTTCTAGGCTCAAAGATGACTCAACTGTTGGGGTGCCACATCGGAGTGATGAACCTCATCTTTGGAGGTAACAAGGGATACTCGGGTGGAAAAGTCAATCTGGCCTTGAAGAAACCACCTTCACTGGAATAAAAAGTGGATCAACAACAGAACATGTCTGGTGACAGGAGATGGATTCACTAAAGAGTATCAGGTGGCCTTTCGAGAAGATCAGCGAGGCGGAATGGAACAGCGATCGCGCAGAGACGACCCACCCGATGATCATGACTTCCCATTCGTATAGATTGTTATCATCAACAAGTCCTTTTCCGATAATTCTGTCAGGAATCCGTTGGAAATCAACACCATGAAGGAACATCGCCCGTACCTGCGGAAAAGCCCTCCACTGGACGTTTGGTGAGCTCTGTAAGTTGACGACGAAGAAGGAGAGAGTTGGACGACTGTGGTGCTGGTGAATGCGACATTGCAAGTGCACGATGAGGAAGAAATGAACGGTGCCACCTTGCCAAGGAGTGGCCAATCTCGATCAACGTGATCGTGCGAATCACCACCTCGGACCGGAACCGGCGACTTTCCGGCTTGATCTGTGACAGAATCTCAGAGGGAAACCACCTTCAAATTGCATTTATTTCTCAAGACAATGATTATCCACGGCGAGCAATCCTCGACTTTGCTGTTTGCTAGGCAAAGAGTTACTATGCCATATTTCGCGATGGAACGGAACACCTGACTTTGTCATTGCAGATCACTCTAGGACAATTTAACAAGTGTGCTTGATCAAGATTTACTTCCTTGACTTTCAAGCTTCCACCCAGCGACTAGTACCTCCAGCAAAACTTGGTCAAATGCATTCGGACGCCCTGTAACTTATCTGGTATGACGTACTTGGATCGGCGTTCAACTGACCCTTGGGCTTAGTTGCGCGGCTTCTTGCGCCAAGGAGGCCTTCGGACTTCGCAAGATCAGAGTAACTGTTTCCCGGTCCCGAAAAGTTCGGTTTGGTGAGTACGTTGCCCCTCTACGCCGCCTCGTTGACGTTACAGCCTAAACTTGCAGAGATATACTTTTAAGCCTACGAGCCGAGACTGGTCGCTCATAACGTCTGTAATCAGTGTTTTTTTATCATCATCATCACCATCATCATTAAAAGCAGGGGTTCGATGAGTGTAAAATGAACTGCTGAAAATAAAAAGTACACCTTGCAAGCGACCATGTAATCTTAATATTTCATTGCCGCCATAATATTGGCTCGTAGTCCGTCTCTAATCTTCGCGTTGACAACAAAGGGACGCACCGTGTCACGGTGGAACCTACTATTAATCCCTTCGCCGGTAAATGTGCCCTGGTGAGTAAGACCATCGAACATCAACATTCTTGTAGTATGCAATAACGCAATAATATTGTACAACATGAAGCATCAAGTAGTGTGACTTTTGCTAGGGATCGGAGGCAAAGGCTTCTCCTTGTTAACGGCAGCGGATGCACTTTCGTCAAATCAGTTACGACGAGATTGGAAGTTTAATGGATCTTACTCTTTGTTTTTGGATTCGGATTCGCCTTTGGAATCAAAGAGATCAAAAACTACGGCCCCTATGTCCGCAGCATCCATAGTCATTTGCGCAATGTTGGCGGCACTTATTGCCGCTGTGGGCGCGGCTGAGGTTGACGTCGACCTCTTTGCTATCGCCAAACCTGCCTCCTTCACCTTATCGTAAATCTAGGATCTATGCGATACAAAACATTGCCTACCGGGTAGTTCATGGGAATCATTCCCTCATTCAACCTAGATGGCGCAGTGTCAGGATGTCAGTGAACAATGTTATGCCCGTGTGCCTATTTACTTGCCGAGGGGGCGCGGGAACGGACATGACCGGGACGACAGCAGCCAAGACGAAAGCTACGGAGAGTACAGAACGGGAACGCATCTTGCAAAATGATTATAATCGACAAAAGGAGTTGATAGACGAGGGCGTTGTTAGGCCGTCAACGGCAAGCCAATAGTATTTGGAGAATAGATAAAAGGCTAATGAAATTCAAGACTGTGAGCATGTTGATACGAAATAAGTACATAGACTTACTAGCCAGTACCTGTGAGCTGAACGAAGGCGCTGTGGGAGCTTGAGCAAAGGGCTGGTATTTATGCTGAGGCCATGATACGGGTCATGAGATAAGTCTGTCAAAAGGCGATACATGGTTACCAAGTTAACAGCACACCTCAACTCCACATTGGGGCACAGTGCCTGTCATGTGAAGGGAAGACGAGTGACAATGTTCATGCCCAAGGCGAGCCGAGAAGCCGCCCAGGGATGGTTGATCGGCGCACTTTCAATTCGTAGTCACGCTATCTACGTCATGTGTTGTGTCAGCCGAACGGAGTTTAAAATAAATCGCTCGGCACAACCCAACTTGAACGGCCCCTGGCGGGCCTTGACAAATCTACTGCCAAAGGCCCGCTGAAAAACACTTGCGAAGCACGCCGCGGATCAATCGATTGGCGTTGACACTGAGGTACCAGTTCCGCACAGGATCAGAACAACTGTCTCCTGATCTCGAAACTTGAAGAGTCTGTCTCCATTGGCTATGGCCGGGCTGTCTGATCTGATTCCAATGCAAGGGTGAACTCGAGAGGATTGTCACATCGGGCTCAAAGTTTTGGGATAGGAGTCAACTGATCATCCTAGTCGGCGCACGACGTGGCGCATATTTGTAGAGCATGGTCGCCAAGAACGACATGCTCTGACAGTCAAGATTCAAGGGTGGTCAGGTGAATGCTACGTCACGCCGCTGGAAATTCCGATGTCTTCGGTCAAAGGTCAGTTGCCTCACCTACGCTATTCTGTGGCGACTCGTGGATGTGACAGGCACGAATCATGCCAAGCAAGACCTGTGACAATCGTGCCGAGGGATGTGGTGATCGTGACTTTCTGCTCAGTGTTTGCGCGACATTTCCCGGTAAAACCACTTGGTGTCCGTTATGTCATTCAGTCGTTCAATGGCATAAATTAACAAGCATCGAATCGTTGCCTTTCTCAGCGCCCCTGATTATCCTGACTTGCAAAGCTGCTACGCCATCCATGAACATTGTAGCACGATTCGATCGGACAGGGCCACGACGAGTATCACCACGGACGTGGAAAAATGTGGAATTTCCGGTACAGACTCCAGAGCTCAGCACCGCTCAGGTATTGTAAAAGAAAGGTTTTTTGACGGCAAAATTCGCCAGCCACTAGGGGACGAGGCTACAGTGCGGGTTAATCACCGCATAATACCGGACTCGCATATCCCCATGTTAAATCTGCTAGTGAAGATTGGCTCGGGCGAATTTGAATACATGGGTGTTTCCCATCTCGCCAAACGCTCCATGCGGACTACCAAGTAACACCCCTATGTGATGTTGTGAGCGACACGTTCTCGAAATCAAACGTGGTCATACAGAGACACTGTTCAGAGTCGTGACCCAGCTAAACCCCAGGAAGGCAAAGGAGGACCGAAAGCATCAGCAACACACAACGATGTGAAACAAGAAATACGAACAAAAAGACGGTGACCGCTCGCTCGTTCTCCCAACCAAGTGTAAGCAACACTGAGACGAGGAGGACTAGTTCGTTAAATCAAAACCCGACTAACCAATCTGACTTCGGTGGTGACATCTGCTTACAAAGTCGTGTAGCATATACTGTGCTGCCATCACGGACGAGGAGTGATACAAGGGGGGTCCTGCTCCAACCTGCTTTGGAAGCGATGATGTACTTGAATGTTGTCAGGCCAATAAGCGCACAATGGACGATAAATCCTAATACGCTGAGCAAATCCACGGATGATTTAAGCACGCAACGAACAACACAAACTGGTTGGAACTCACGTTTTCTCCTTGCTACTGCTGGTCGGTAGCATGAGAAGGCACGTTCCATGAAATTCAATGGCATCCCACAGCCATAGCATCCTTGCTGTCCCCGCAATCTCTGTCAAAATCAAGATTGACAATACGAGAGCCACCCTTCTGGATCGATTATATAAAGCAAACACTGTGGGGCCTGTATGACCAAACCGCAATGAAGATATCGTATCTCCTTGAACTTACCACGAGAGGCCAAAATAAGCTCGAGCGAGGTCGCAAGGCTCTGTGTGAAAACTATGGTGTACGCACGCCACATGTCACAGAGCATGGGAGGGTTAGTGCCGTTTGCCAAATACTCCATCAAACAGTTGTGTATCCTAAGAAGAAATCAGTGATACTTGACAAGATGAGTATGTATACGACGCGTTGCAAGATGCTCACACGTGTACTGCTATCACACCATAACGAAGATAAAAATACATCCACTTGAAGGGGTTCCTATTACGCATACTGTGGATGGATGTCAGGAACTTGGCTAATCCGAATAACAAGCGATGAGTACGGACGCCCAAATACATTGAACCTCTTCATCAAAGGTCAGAAGGGCTTGCCAAACCAGAAAAGTGAGCGCTGCGACTGAGGACAGGATCAGCACCACTAATATGCATAAACACTGCCTTTGGTAAGCCATACCGCTATGGTAGCGTACGTCGCGAACAGCATGTGTGTACACGGGGGGTATTGCATGGTCGACGCTGCTTGAAGACATTTCTTACACGTGGAGACCTCCTTGCAAAGCAAGACTATTTAATCAGTATCGCATTTTGGCGTGGGTAAAGTCGAAGACAGTGCCAGCGCCAAGTAGATCAGCGACTCATATGAGATGGCTTGCCTCATCAATACCTGCAATAGGGTCAGCTCTGTGTAACTCCCCCGGCGTAGTTCAGGTGCCAGTATCAATACAGTAGGGACAATGTTGTAAGATTCCGAATACAGACCAATTTCGTCGCCTGTTTTATTTGAGCGCCAGCACTGCAAGGGTACTCGAGCTTATCATGGACTGCCATGTGCAGTCAGACCGACTGTTGGCCACCTGGTGTTAGCACGATGATGCTACTCGTTTTTCAATTTAAATGAAGATACAATGTAATTTCTCACTGGCATCGTCAAAGTCTCGTGCATTGCACATCTTGAGACCTGAGTCCTCACCGTTCCTAGTCATCCGTCCCATTGTCGACGTGGTGAAAATCACATTGATGAATCGTTGTATTGCAGGGAGATTTGGATCGTGTTCACGATCTCATTGACCACGTGATTCCCTCTTGCAAAACGCTCCATGTTTAAAAACGAGACGACTATGCAAGTCGAGACTTTGGCAACCATGTACAGTTTTGATCAACGAATGTTGCTCACAACAGTCAAAGAGAAGGATGTCGACAGTGGCTTTCCGCGGTGAGAGCGTGGGATATACTGTACAATAGCGCTGTAGTCCGACGATCATGAAGCCTTCAATGACAGACACGCACCCGCGTTGAACCTCTAGAACAAGGCCTTCAACACAGTTCCGATACTTTCGCATGGCAGAGGCGTTTAACCAAAGGTTGCACTCTGTTCTGAACGCTGTCATTGAGTGAGTAAAGGGACACTAAATGACAAAAGACTCGGAGGCCACATCATGTATGATAAAAAATTGACATCTAAATTCCATCCTTAGAAAATATGTTCGGCTGGTGGCAAATAATTTCGATGCATGTACCGAGTACCGAGAGTACGAAGGGTATCTGCAAGGTAGACCAGTGTACTGGGCCGACGGGGGCGAAGGGAGTGCTCCTCGCCAGAGGACGATGGCATTTCATCTTCCCGTGTTGCATGCACGGCTTATACCCAGACCAACAGTTACTAAGGTTGTTCAAGATTGGTACTAGGCGAAGTGAAACTGTTCCTATCGTCACGGTGGACCCTCAAGTTCCCAACATACAGCCTGCTAGTAATTCCATGTTTCAAGGACTGTATGGTCACCTACGGGGTTGAGCTGACTCGGAGCCTGAGGCAAACTTGTGACATGATGGGCAGATTCAAGTTATGCCATTTGACACGCATTATGTAACTCCGGCCCGCCACTGACAAACGATCTCAATGCCAACAAGTTCAAGTTGAATCAAGTTGCCAACCTCAGGCTTGTTCAGGGTAGGTCCTTTTTGTCCGCCTGCTCAATTCAGGTACCAGGACCGGTGGCCAGAGAAACGCCAAGTAAATCTTATAGGTAGCGTGACCTGGGCCACATAGGAAAATTTAGGAAATATTCGTGTCAAAAGACATCTGGTCCAAGCATTAGAAAGCCTGAAACGCTGGCAGTAAGTTTCACATAGTTGCTACTAACCTGCAGCAGCAGCCGAAGGCCGTTCAGGGTTACTGGGTGACTGGGAGGTTATTCGACAGCCTCACGCTCTGCAATGGTAATGCAGTTTAGCAGAAAGTTTCGCCGACGAGTTCGCCACACTAATGCCACACTCCGACGCCATCTATTGATTCAGGTGTGTCAAGTCGAACACTTCTGTCAATGATACTTAAGTGAAACTCATGTTTTGTTGCGACAGCCCCTGCGGCATGATACATGCATGTTGCATACCAGTGACGGCCGTAGAATCCCGTCTGACGTCCTTCAGATGACCTTGCGGCCCGAAGAATTTGCTTTTCTGATCTGTTGGTACATACCATACGCGGGCGCTAAGCAGTTTAGAATCCAAGAGAAACGTACGACGTGGATGGCTCGATTGGTCCCATTATTTAATCACGGCACCCTCGGTATACCTCCTGCGAGTCCTAAAGATACCTCCTGCGGTCAATCTGGCCTCCGTTCATCACTATGACAAGTCCACCAGAGCCACAGTCTCCTTTATTCAAGGTCGACGCGCGGTACGAGAAATTCATCCACGAGGAGAACCGGAGAGCCAGCTATGTGTCCACAACGAATTCGGACAATGCATTAAATATAGAGTCACTGATCAAAGGCGTTAGCAGACAGTAAGTCTACCCCGTCCTGTGTCATCGCAATCAGCTAATCCAATATCGCATGCATTGGTGATAGGTCTGCAGAAGATGGTTGCCAGATACGTAAACTAGGCATCATGTTCAGAGACCTACACGTCGTAGGACTCGGCGTCAATAAAGGCATTCAGCATAATGTAGCATCACCGTTTTTCCCCCAGTCGATAGTGAAGTACGTCAACACCTTACGCCACCCCCCGGTTCGCGATATTATCTCTGGCTTCGAGGGCACTGTCCTCCCAGGGGAAATGCTCCGTATGTTATTCCTCACTTACTGGCTTCATCCTCGCTTACGCATGGATATCCACCTCAGTCGTCTTGGGTCGGCCTGGTTCCGGATGCAGTACATTTCTGAAAGCGCTCGCCAACCATCGCGGAGACTATCACGCCGTCCTTGGCGATGTTTTCTACGACTCGTTTACCTTCGAAGAGATCGGAAAACGGTACCGTGGCGATGTCATATACTGCCCTGAGGATGATGCCCACTTTCCAACACTCACTGTCAGAGAAACGCTCGAATTCGCCTCGACGATGAGGACGCCGAATTACCGAGCGGACAATCAGACGCGAACGGCTTACGCTGCCAATATGACCGAAGTACTCATGCGCATCTTTGGACTCGAACATGCCAAAAATACGGTTGTCGGAGATGCATCTCTGAGAGGTATCTCGGGTGGCGAGAAGAAGAGGGTATCGATTGCGGAGGTCATGTCCGCAAGGGGCAGGCTCGTCTGTTGGGACAAGTACGTGGTTCAGTTTTTACGCGCAACAACAATCACGATCCTGCCGTGCCTAGTTCCACCCGGGGTTTGGATGCGTCCACGGCGTTCGAATTCATCCGAGCACTTCGTGCTGCAACGGATACTGCCAAGGTGACGACTGTGGTTTCTATCTACCAGGCCGGAGAGCAACTTTTTGATCTGTTCGACAAAGTATGCCTGATCTATGAGGGAAAGATGGCATACTTTGGACCTGCGAAAGAAGCAAAACGGTATTTCATGAGCATGGGATATGAGCCACAGAACAGGCAGACGACCCCAGATTTTCTGGTGGCGAGTACGTCAATGATCATCTCCCAATGTGTTTTTCATGTTTATGATTGTGATACAGCAACTGATCCTAACGCGAGGATAATTCATCCTGGAATGCAGGGCGTGGTGCCGCGCACGGCAGATGAGATGGTTTCCTATTTCAAACGATCTATCCATGGCCAGCTGAACAGCTCATCGATTGACATGTACCACAAGCTATATGTTAACAAACCCGACCTGAAGATTGCCTACGACAGGAGTGCTACGGCTGAACATGCGAGGCATGCTCTCAACAGTCATTCTTATATACTCTCGATTCCCATGCAGGTCCAGGCGGTGATGCGTCGCCGATGGCAAATATTGAAGGGTGATCGGGCCACGCAGGCTGTCCAAGCAGGGTCTGTGATCCACCATATCGATCCTGCTATTTGCTGAAGATTGATCTGTCACTAATGACCAGAACGCAGATTTTCCAGGCTATTTTCATTGGGACTTTATTCTTCCAAACTCCCGACAACACGGATGCATACTTCTCGCGGGGTGGTGTTCTCTTCTTGTATGAATCTCCTGTGATGGTCTGATGCAAAGGCGTTGAATTTTACATTTAACAGTGCCTTGTTCTGCGGTTCCGTTGGAACCATGTCTGAAATCCCTGGCCTTTTTTCTCAGCGCCTAATTGTACACCGTCATCGAAATGGTGCCTTATATTACCCGTTCATTGACAGTCTAGCCCACACTATCGTTGACATCCCAATCACTTTGATTTCACTTGGTGTCATGTCGGTTACTCTGTACCTTTTAGTTGGTTTGCAAAAAACGGCAAAACAATTTTTGTGTGTTGTTTTTCTTTCAACTTATTATCCTGACTCACAATTCGTATAGCACGTTTTTCTTGTACACCTTTATGGTGTCACTTGTTATGAAGAGTTGCTTCAGAAGTGTCGCAGCCTTCTGTACAAGTGAATCGACTGCTCTCGCGACCGCTGGAGCGATCATAGTGCCGCTGACCATGTATACTGGCTATGCCATTCACCAGGATAACATCGTCGCAGCACTGAGGTGGATTACCTACATAAATGTGCGTGCGTGCTTTTCGTTCTTGCAATGTATTAATGTTGCTCCTCATCTCTTCCTGAACAGCCTCTACGATATGCGTTCGAGTCCTTGATGGTCAACGAATTCCATTCCATCGATGGGAAGTGTACGACACTTGTACCGTCGGGACCAGGATACGAGAATGTTGCACTTGCGAATCAAGTTTGTACCATCGTCGGATCTCAGCCTGGTACGACGACTGTGTCTGGGGACGCATACACCTACCTATCATTCGGCTACTCGTATTCGCATCTCTGGAGGGTATGTGATCAATGGCTATGATATCTATGTGACGTGGACCAATGCTTGGCCGTCATGCAGAACTTGGGTGTCCTGGGGATTTTTGTCTTCGGCTTCTTGGGGATCCTTCTCTTCTTCACTCAATATAATAGGCGAACCACTTGGGATACGAGAGTGACGCTCTACAAGGAGGGGAGTGATCGCGTACCCGTTCATCAACCTGTGGATGAAGAAAATGTCGTGTCGGGCGATCTTCACGACACACGCAGCAGATTGGACACCACCAAGAATAATGTTGTCAGATCCCAGAAATTAGGGCATGCCGACATTTTTTCATGGAAGGATATCGGATACGAGGTCCCCGTTTCTGGAGGCGAGATGCGTAAACTGCTTGATGACGTCTCTGGCTACGTCGCCCCTGGAAAATTGACGGCGTTGATGGGAGAGTCGGGAGCGGGCAAGGTATGAGTGCACACTATTTCCTTGACTGGTCGAATTGATACTGATCGTGGGATGCTTGATAGACGACGTTACTGAATGTACTCGCTCAGCGCGTTTCCATTGGTGTTGTTCGCGGCGACTGTTTGGTAAATGGACATCCGCTTCCCGCAGACTTCCAGGCCCAGACGGCGTACGTTCAACAGTTGGATGCTCATATTCCAGAGTCAACAGTTCGCGAGGCCCTTTTGTTTTCGGCCAGAATTCGACAACCCTCATCCGTTCCGATGGCTGAGAAGGAAGCCTAGTATGTCTTCATCAGCATCCAATCTATCCTGCTTCTAAAATGACTTGCTATCTATGACTAGCGTTGATACGTGTCTGAAGATGTGTGGCCTGGAGACGTATGCAGATGCCATCGTTGGCTCACTTGGTGTTGAACACAAGAAACGCACTAGCATTGCCGTCGAGCTCGCTGCAAAAGTAAGATCTGTGAACGCATGCACTGATATCGCACATGGTTGACGAGGATGTGAATTAGCCGAAACTGCTGCTTTTTCTCGACGAACCTACCTCTGGTCTCGACTCCCAGTCTGCCTGGGCCATCGTAATGTTTCTTCGTGAGCTCGCGAATAATGGGCAAGCTATCCTTTGCACGTAAGTACGATGGGTGCGGTGTCGGATGTAGCTCATGATAAGCGGGTGTATATAGAATCCATCAGCCTTCTGGTGAACTTTTCCAGGTATTTGATCGATTGTTGTTGCTCCGCAAAGGCGGACAAATGGTGTACTTTGGCGATGTCGGAGAGAAATCAACGACGATGATCAAGTATTTCGAACGAAATGGAGCGCCTCACTGTGCTGAAGATGCAAACCCGTGAGTGTTTTTGTCTTCGATGGTGCATTCCTACTTGAACCTTTGTTACATAACCCAGGGCTGAGTACATGTTGGACATCATCGGAGCTGGCGCGACTGCGACGTGTTCTACTAACTGGAACCAGATTTGGAAAGAATCTTCCGAAGCAGCGCAACTAAATCGAGAGATCGAGCGTATTCACGATGGGAGACGGTCTCGTCCTATTATCAGCACCGGGACACATTCCGAGTTTGCGAATTCTTGGATGAAACAGCTCGGCTTGCTCACGCACCGTGGCTTCGTGTGTTATTGGCGAAATCCGATGTACATCTATTCAAAACTGATTATGTCCATGATTTCTGGGATCGTCATCGGATTTACATTCTTTGGGGCGACGAATTCTCTCCAGGGTCTTCAGATCAAACTCTTTGTGCGTGCCTATCGAATTACATCTCAACATGAGGAATTAGCTGATGTTTCTTGACCCCAGTCCGTGTTCATGGCGTTGGTATTCAGTTTATCATTGGCACAGCAGTTGCAGGGCAGGTTTATCGAATGCCGAACGGTCTACGAGATTCGAGAGCGTCCTTCGAGAATGTTCACCTGGTCGGCGTTCCTCGTGTCTCAGATTCTGACCGAAATCCCATGGAACATGCTTGGCTCCGCCATGCTCTTTTTCTGCTGGTACTGGACCTCGGGCTTTGACTCTTCGCGCGCCGGCTTTTCATTCCTCTTTTTCTGCATTGTACACCCATTGTACTTCACCACATTTGGGCAGGCTGTTGCGGCGGTATCTCCTACTGCGGTCATTGGGAACACGCTACTCAGCACCCTGTTCTCGTTCACTGTCATCTTGTACGTGTCGCTTTTTCTCCGCAAGGCGTGTCTCGTTTGTATTGATGGATGGTGATGACTTATAAGTACTGGCGTTTTACAACCCTACTCTGAACTCGGGTGGTGGAAATGGATGTACTACGTCTCTCCGCTGACCTACGTCATTGAGAGTTTCTTGGGTCAAGGAAAGCCTTTGTGCTTCTTCTCTGAACGACACACTGACGCCCACCGCAGCAATCGGCAAGCAGCCAATCACCTGCACGACAACGGAGCTCGTCACGATCGTACCACCCTTGGGGATGAGCTGTGGCGCCTACATGGACCTCTATATTTCGGTTGCAGGTGGCTACCTCACGAACCCGAACGCGACCACCAATTGTGCATTTTGTCAATTTCAAAGCACGGATGAGCTTTTGCAGTTGGGCTTCAACATTTCGTACGGATACCATTGGAGGGACTTGGGTATCGTTCTCGGCGTGACTGGATTCAACGTACAGTTTTTCCTTTTTCTCTCGTGAGCAGACTCATGCTGATTGTGGTAACAGGTGCTGTTCATGTTTGCAGGCATGTACCTTTTCCGGATACGCAGGGGCCTGGGGAGTCCGATGGCTTGTCTCAAGCGCCGTTCATGACATGATCGTTTTGTCTTTTCTTTTGATATACGAGGTTGCCAAGTCCTATACCTCTATCACCATAGACACACAGCACGTTTATTTTCTCAGCTATAGACAAGCTATAGACAGTTATAGATGCATAACAGCGTGACCAAGGTGTGGGTGAGTGGTGGTCTGCACCACGACCAAGAACTTGGTGCATGATGCACACACGTGCACATGCGCTGTGATGACGCGGTCTGGAACTGAGCTGTGCGCTGTGTTGCCTGGTAAGCAACGGCGCATGCCGTGGTGACATGCAATAGGAGTTCTGCTCGTGAGGTTTCAGATGAAAATCTTTCACTGGCACAGGCGTGTGGCTTGTATGAAAACTCGAGTCCTCGTCCTCCCATTTCCTATGTGCCCATTCCACTGTCGACATGATGAAAATTATATTGCATAACATTACAAGGTGATTTGGGTCGTGAGCACGATCTCGTCGTCCGAGATATTCCTTCTTGCGAAGCGCTCCATGTTTAAAATGAGACGACATCCCTAAGTCGATCGAGATTAAGGCGGCCACGCATAATCTTCGATCAATCGACATTACTTACAATAGTTGAACAAAGGGATAGCGTCCAACTTTAGCCGACGCGTCAGTCCAGCGAACTCGAGCAGTGAGCACGTGAGATGAGACGTACTGCATAATACCGATAGTTCGTAGATCATCAACCCCACAGGCTACCAGGCCAACACCACATAGCACTAAAGTATGACATCCAATTCCCATTCAGCTTCACCCAGTTGATGGTTTATGGGGAGGTCACTCACGAACTATAGTAACATAGTTACTCGAAGCATCCTTCACGAGAAACGATAGAAGAGGTGTCCTTCCCCACCCTAGTCTCATCCCAGCAACCTGTTTGAAAACGGTCATGCCGATAGTGATGCTCTGGACGGTCATATTGATGCTTCTGGGGTACTACCACGTCAGCCCGTGTGCAGGCATTTCAAGGTAGAAAGTTTACGATAGTGTTTTTATCGGCCCCTTTGGTGGGTAGGGGAGAATGCAGGCCTCGAAGTAATTTGCTTCGTGACATTGGACGATCCAAAAAATCGAGAGAGCCATTTGCGAGAGGACGAGTATACCAAAGAGAACGGTCACTCTACGGCTGCGATTGAATAGCGCACGAACTGATCAAGAGTTGAACGTCGAGAGGCCGGCGTTATGTGGTTTCCCGGGCTCACCTCTAATGGCTAAAATGATCTCGATCATGCAAAGCGAGAATTGCGTGATAAATGTTATAGATTGATACCATATCACACACAAGGAATCCGGTGTGCGACCTGATGATAAGTATGGCGAGACAATCAGGTGAAATCTATAACGACTCGTCAGCTACCATGTATGCAGAAAAAATTGACTGTTTGAGCCTACATATGGGTTGCTAACAAAAAATAGCGGAAGTAGAAGAAGAACCATTTGGAAGTACAATGCCGCATCCTGCTAGCGATGAGTACCAGGTGACTTGGCTGCGACTTCCGTGGTCTTACCTCCAGACATACTCGATCTCTTCTTCGAGTGACAAGATCGAATCCCAAACCAGAAAGGTGAAGGCAGCCACTGTGGTACCATTAATGTAAACATGTAGCCTCGGAGGGATGTAACAGAGACAGGACACACCCAATTGATATTGAACATCGCGCACGGCCTCGAGATAATCCAGTGAGAAGACCGGAGTGTTGGTGGCCAATGTCATTTGGAAACTGTGATCCTTCAGGGAATCCTGATGGAATGGAGGGCCATTAAGTATTCGGAGGCAGCTAGCCGTTATTAATAATACTTAGGGTCAATGCCATCTTGTTCCATACCACAAGGAGATAATGTGAGACTCACGTGGTATGTGGCGTTCGTCCCTATCAAACGAGCTCGCATGCAATGACTCGGAGGAAGCTCGCCTAGTAGTATCATCCAGGAGAGATCATCACGAATGCCAGTGTAATCAAACTGCCTAGGCGCCGAGTTGGCAGCGACCTGTAGAACAGGACCTGTCCATGAAGCATTTGACCAGGTGTGCTACCCTGAGCTTGTTAGTAAGATCCAGGAGAAACTAAATAGCCAAGAGGCTGAATGTTACAAAGTCCTATCACACATCATCAGGAGGTGCAGTTTATAACGTTATCGCTTGATGCTCCTTTGTAGTCCTGTCCTCCAATCAGAGCTCTCAAAAGTTGATAAAAAAAAAAGAGAATTAAGGGTCCTACAGAAAAATGGTTTTCTCGAAGACTGGTCAGGACTGGTCAGGACCACTTTTCTACTTCGCTTATGCCTACCGTCATCATAATTGAGCACATTGTCTCGCTCCTATCCTGAGAACAACGGACCGGGGGAATCTCTTTCCTTTTTTGTAATTTCCTTTTTAGTTTAGATTCTCAACTCCCCCGTACTTCATCAGTACTTGCCAACAGGAGACCAAGCCGAACGAATATGTTCCTCGTTCTGAGTCCTGTAACTTGAAATATGCACGGTCCCCAAGCACTACAACTGAGTTTCCATTTTGACGTAAAAAGAGAACACAAGCAAGGTTGTTGCCGACCGTGACGCAAGTCGGATTTCACGAGTTGTAAATGCCAGTGACTGTACTTGTTGATGTTGACGACGAGGAATGGCAACATCTAAACCCCATAAACTGGCGTGGGTTGGGTCTTGCAGATCCGATTAAAAACGTCGAGACACGCTCGTTTCACGTTTCGTCCCTCATGCATGATCACTTCGTCCGACAGGACGAATGGTTCCTCAGGCTGTTGCCTGCTTTCCTCAAGGTAAATGACCTTCTCGAATAACACATCGACTCGTTCAACTACTTTGTCGATACCGAGTTCAAGAACATCGTCGAGGCCAACCAGGTCAGATCGGGCGTCGATCCCAGATTCTGGTGCAAGTACACTGGCATCGACTGTACCGATCTCGATGCCATCGGTAAGAGCATCATCTTTCACACGTATGCATTGCTTTTTCTCGGCAAGGCGTGTCTCGGTTGTATTGATGGATGGATGTGATGACTTATAGTACTGGTGTTTTACAACCGTGCTGAACTCGAGTGGTGGAAATGGATGTGCTTCGTCTCCGTTGACCTACCCATCGGAAGCTTCTCGGGTCAAGGGATGCCTTTGCACCTCTCTCCCGAACAATACCGTCCGACGTCCCGCAGCAGCCATTGGCAAGCAACCGATCACCTGCACGACAACGGAGCTCATCACGATCGCACCACTCTTGGGGATGAGCTGTAGCGCCACGTGAACCCCTATATTTCGTTCGCAGGTACCTTACGAACCCGAACCCGACTACTGATTGTGTTCAGAGGACAGATGAACTTTTTTAGTTGGGGTTTAACATTTCGTACGGACACCGTTAGGGACTTGGGTATTCGTGACTGAATTTCGTTTTCATGGTGAGCGGGACTGGGACTCATGCTGGTTGTGGTGACAGGTACTGTTCATGTGTGCATTGACAGGCATATACCCTTGCCGGCTACGTGGGGAGCCCGATAGTTTGTCTCAAACGTCGTTCATGACTTGGTTGTTCTGTCTTTTTTTTTTTGAAAAGATTACCAAGTCCTGCACCTTTGTCACCACAGATGCTCAGCATATTTGTTTTCTCAGCTATTGTAGATACTAACAGTGTGACCCGTCCGTTTACGTCAGATCGGTCTTGCTAACGAGGGCCTTGCTAAAAGCAAGTGATTCAAGGTATGCAACAAGTCTTGCCCGCTGAGTCATCTGAGGAGTCGTGGCATCCAAAATACATTGCTGCATGACATTACAGGGTGATTTGGGTTGTTAGCATGATTTCGTCGTCCGAGATATTCCTTCTTGCGAAGCGCTCCATGTTTAAAATGAGACGACATCCCTAAGTCGATCGAGATTAAGGCGGCCACGCATAATCTTCGATCAATCGACATTACTTACAATAGTTGAACAAAGGGATAGCGTCCAACTTTAGCCGACGCGTCAGTCCAGCGAACTCGAGCAGTGAGCACGTGAGATGAGACGTACTGCATAACACCGATAGTTCGTAGGTCATCAACCCCACAGGCCGCTAGGCCGACACCACATAGCACTAAAGTATGAAATCCAATTCCCATTCAGCTTCACCCAGTTGATGGTTTATGGGGAGGTCACTCACGAACTATAGTAACATAGTTACTCGAAGCATCCTTCACGAGAAACGATAGAAGAGGTGTCCTTCCCCACCCTAGTCTCATCCCAGCAACCTGCTTGAAAACGGTCATGCCGATAGTGATGCTCTGGACGGTCATATTGATGCTTCTGGGGTACTACCACGTCAGCCCGTGTGCAGGCATTTCAAGGTAGAAAGTTTACGATAGTGTTTTTATCGGCCCCTTTGGTGGGTAGGGGAGAATGCAGGCCTCGAAGTAATTTGCTTCGTGACATTGGACGATCCAAAAAATCGAGAGAGCCATTTGCGAGAGGACGAGTATACCAAAGAAAACGGTCACTCTACGGCTGCGATTGAATAGCGCACGAACTGATCAAGAGTTGAACGTCGAGAGGCCGGCGTTATGTGGTTTCCCGGGCTCACCTCTAATGGCTAAAATGATCTCGATCATGCAAAGCGAGAATTGTGTGATAAATGTTATAGATTGATACCATATCACACACAAGGAATCCGGTGTGCGACCTGATGATAAGTATGGCGAGACAATCAGGTGAAATCTATAACGACTCGTCAGCTACCATGTATGCAGAAAAAATTGACTGTTTGAGCCTACATATGGGTTGCTAACAAAAAATAGCGGAAGTAGAAGAAGAACCATTTGGAAGTACAATGCCGCATCCTGCTAGCGATGAGTACCAGGTAACTTGGCTGCGACTTCCGTGGTCTTACCTCCAGACATACTCGATCTCTTCTTCGAGTGACAAGATCGAATCCCAAACCAGAAAGGTGAAGGCAGCCACTGTGGTATCATTAATGTAAACGTGTAGCCTCGGAGGGATGTAACAGAGACAAGACACACCCAGTTGATATTGAACATCGCGCACGGCCTCGAGATAATCCAGTGAGAAGACCGGAGTGTTGGTGGCCGATGACATTTGGAAACTGAGTTTCAGAGATGATGAGCAGAGGGCCATTAAATACTCAGAACCCGAAACCAGCCGGTGATAGTTAGGACCCGTGCCGTCTTGTTCCATAAGGTGATAAGTAGTAAGACCTACTAGGAGATTAACACGAATGCCACTGTAATCAGATTATCAAACGGCCGAGCCTTGAAGCAAATGGGCGCCGAGTCAGCGACCTGTAGAACAAGGCCATCCATACAGTTCCGATGATTATTCAAGGGCGACGCATTTAACCAGGTGACCCCGTTCTGGTAGTACCCTGAGTTTGTTCGTAAGATTCAGGAGAAACGAAATAGCCAAGAAAGAGGCTGAATGTAAGTCCTATCGTCTGTCACACGTTAGTAGATTCCGGAGCGGCGCACTTCTCGGAGTCGCACGACTGTCAACTAGTGCGGACGCGATAGTATCATAGTATAGTTGAGCATTTCGGATGTTACTACATGCTCGTCGTCGTCGCTGTGTTTCATGCCTTTCATCGTGACTGCCAGTGTGCGTGAGATACTAGTGCTCTTTCTGGATTACTAGTGTTTTGGTACCAAAGTTGGCTAATGCCAGTGATACTTGAAGGTCACGGCTAAGCCATGGCCGTTGAAGTTGACGACGAGGAATGGCAGCACATAAACCGCACAAACTGGCGCGGGTTGGGTCTTGCAGATCCGATTAAAAACGTCGAGGTGCGCTCGTTTCACATCTCGTCCATCTCGTCCCTTTTTGATCGCCCGTCCGACAGGACAAATGGCTCCTGTTGCCTGCTTTCCTCGAAGTAAAAGGCCTCGTCAAACAGCACATCGACTCGTTCAACTACTTTGTCGATACCGACATCAAGAACATCGTCAAGGCCAACAACAAGGTCACTTCGGACGTCGATCCCAGATTCTGGCTCAAGTACACCGACATTCACGTCGGTTTCCCCGACCGTACCGATCTTGATGCCATCGATAAGAGCATCACCCCCCACGAATGTCGGCTACGCGATATCACCTACAGCGCACCCATCCTCGTTACGATTCAGTACACTCGCGGGAAGAACGTCGTAAGGCGACCCAACGTGAATATAGGCCGTCTACCCATCATGCTACGTAGCAACAAGTGCATCCTGACCGGACGTTCTGAGGCACAACTCGCCCGCATGACAGAATGTCCGCTCGACCCCGGCGGCTACTTTGTCGTCAAAGGCACGGAAAAGGTCATCCTCGTCCAGGAGCAGCTCAGCAAGAACCGGATCATCGTCGAAACAGATTCAGTCAAGGGCGTCGTCCAGGCTTCCTGTACCTCGTGAGCATCGACGCGTCCTATTCCCTCCAAGTCGTCCCTCACTATGTCCGTGTCCTTTGTAGTTCAACTCATGGCGGTCTCAAGTCCAAAACCTATGTGGCCACCAAAAAGGGCAAGATATATCTTCGTCACAATTCGATTCACGAGGATGTCCCGATCGTCATCGCTCTCAAGGCACTCGGTGTCCAGTCGGACAAGGAAATCCTCTTGCTCACCGCTGGCACCACAGATGCATACAAGAATGCATTCGCCGCCAATCTAGAAGAGGCTGCTAAACTTGGTATATTCACTCGCCATCAGGCCCTGGAATGGATCGGATCTAGGGTAAAGGTGAATCGCAAGGTCGTCGGTCCACGAAGACCGGCATGGGAAGAGGCGCTGGAAGCGCTAGCGACGATCGTATTAGCCCACGTGCCAGTCGTTGGATTGGATTTTAGGTCAAAGGCAATCTTCGTTGCGACCATGACGCGACGCGTTCTCATGGCCATGGACGATGAAATAACGGTTGACGATCGTGATTATGTTGGTAACAAGCGTCTTGAGCTGTACGTGGTACCCGAAATACCCTAGTGCCTGTTACGTTACTCACAAAAAAAACTGAATTGAAGTGCCGGTCAGCTGTTGGCATTGTTATTTGAAGATCTATTCAAAACTTTCAATGCGAATCTCAAATCTGCGATCGACAAGGTTCTGAAGAAGCCCTCACGGACAAATGAATTTGACGCGTTCAACACTATGCAGTTCCAGGGCGACCACATCACATCGGGCTTCGTTCGCGCGATTTCTACCGGGAACTGGTCTCTGAAACGGTTCAAAATGGAAAGAGCAGGTGTCACCCACGTTCTCAGTCGGCTGAGTTTCATATCTGCTCTCGGAATGATGACCCGCATCTCTTCCCAATTTGAGAAGACGCGCAAGGTCAGCGGACCGCGTGCATTGCAGCCCAGCCAATGGGGCATGCTTTGTCCCAGCGATACTCCCGAAGGCGAAGCCTGCGGTCTCGTAAAGAATCTAGCGCTGATGACACACATCACGACGGACGTGGAAGAAGAGCCAATCATACGTTTAGCCTTCATGCTCGGCGTGGAAGGTTCGCGCTCCAACCATGATTATCTAAACCTGACAACTCATCAGCGATACTGTCAAGATATCATCTTGGCCACGGGCACGGAGATATATGGACCTCATACCTTTGTAGTTAACGTAAACGGGACGATCGTCGGGCTGACGCGATATCCCGCGCGGTTCGTCGCCAACTTCCGAAGGCTGCGCAGGGCGGGGCGTGTCAGCGAGTTTGTGAGCGTCTACGTAAATCACCATCACCACGCGGTTCATATCGCGTCCGACGGAGGACGAATATGTCGACCGATGATCATTGTCGAAAATGGGATGCCCAAGGTGACTGCGGAACACATCCTTGTCAGTATCTCATATCCTATCTTGGCGTTCTGTTTAGTGATCGTTTTTGACGTGACGTTTTGATGGATTCAGCAACTAAAAGCGGGAAAGATGTCGTTTGACGACTTTTTGCGTCGTGGTCTCGTGGAGTATCTCGATGTGAACGAAGAAAATGACTCGTACATCGCCCTATACGAATCAGACATCGTTGATGCGACGACGCATCTCGAAATCGAGCCGTTCACCATCCTAGGCGCGGTTGCGGGACTTATTCCTTACCCCCACCACAATCAATCCCCACGGAATACGTATCAATGTGCGATGGGCAAGCAAGCGATCGGCGCGATCGGCTACAACCAGTTTCATAGGATTGATACGCTGCTCTACCTGTCCGTTTATCCTCAACAACCGATGGTCAAGACTAAGACGATCGAACTGATCGGTTACGATCGTCTGCCCGCTGGTCAAAACGCGACGGTCGCTGTGATGAGCTACTCGGGGTACGACATCGAAGACGCGCTGATTCTTAATAAAGTTTGAACTGCGTCCCTCTCCTGTGCTCGTTTCGGACGCTTACACGATTGCGAGTCTAGGCTAGTCTGGACCGCGGCTACGGACGATGTCAAGTGTTGCGCAAGAATGCCACACTCATCCGAAAATATCCCAATGGCACGTTAGTTTTTGAGTTTTATTTTTTCCCTCTTGGGGGGGATGGTATTTTCCAATTACCGAGGTTCCGAATTATAGGTTCGATCGGCTGGCAGACGCACCACTGGACGAGAATGGTACGATCCAAAAAAAGTATGACATCATCCAGCTGGACGGTCTCGCGGGCGTTGGCGAGAGGGTCGACCCGGGGGATGTGTATGTGAATAAACAGACGCCGACGAATGCCAATGACAACACGTTTACGGGTCAAGCCGCGACGGTTCCTTACAAAAATACTCCGATGAGTTACAAATCGCCGGTGGCTGGATACATTGACAAGGTCATGATCAGCGACACGGAAAACGATCAGACGTTGATCAAGGTACTGATCCGCCAGACGCGGAGACCAGAATTAGGGGACAAGTTTTCTTCTAGGCATGGTCAGAAAGGGGTGTGCGGGTTGATCGTAAATCAGGAAGATATGCCGTTCAACGACCAGGGAATCAACCCCGGTAAGAGTATATTGCATCGTTCGGGTCATTCAGGGGGACTAACGCCATTGTTTGAGACACCATCATGAACCCGCACGGTTTTCCTTCTCGGATGACCGTCGGGAAGATGATCGAACTGTTGGCTGGCAAGGTGATCGATTTTCTCTGCATTCTGACTTGGTTACACACGTTGACCCCGGATTGCAGGCGGGTGTTTTGAGTGGCAAGCTTCAATATGGAACGGCGTTTGGCGGGTCGAAGGTGCGCATGGTCGCTTCGGAATTTGTTGGATGGACTGGGACAACGATACTCCCACCAGGTGGAGGACATGTCACGGATCTTGATCGAGCACGGGTTCAATTACGCAGGCAAGGACATGCTTACGAGCGGAATTACCGGCGAGCCAATGGAGGCCTATGTTTACTTTGGACCCATCTACTATCAGGTAAGTTGGTGCACCGCCGTGTTCATGGGCGCAGCGCTCACCGGGTCTTTCCAGAAACTGAGTGAGAAAAGTTTTTTTTGTTTGCGCCGCCGATTGATTGACTTGACATCGGGTACAGAACATATGGTTATGGATAAGATGCACGCTCGTGCAAGGTAAGTACGTGAGGGTGGGAATGAAGCGTTTTTGACGATGCTTGCAGAGGGCCACGTGCGACGTTGACACGACAGCCCACGGAAGGTCGATCCCGGGAAGGAGGATTGCGGCTTGGAGAGATGGAGCGTGACTGCTTGATTGGATATGGGGCAACGCAGTTGCTATTGGAGCGGCTGATGATATCGTCAGACAGGTTCGAGGTGAATGCCTGCGAAGAGTGCGGACTGATGGGGTACCACGGATGGTGTTCTTATTGCAAGAGTTCGAAAAAGATGGCGACGCTAACGATTCCGTACGCAGCCAAGTTACTATTCCAGGAGGTGGGTGCCCGATTTGAATCTGAGCCATGTTCGATGTGCTAAAAAGAATGGCTATTTTAGTTGATGGCGATGAATGTGGTACCACGGTTGGTTCTAGACGATGCATGAGAAATTTGTATTTGGAGATGGACGTGCTTCCTTAGCAACGGTGCGTCGGAACTGGGAGAAACTGGTTCCATAATGATCCTATCAACCGGTGAGCGAGGCAGGTATTGGCTGTGTGGGCGGTAAAGGATGGACACACGTTGCGGCCGGGTCATGGATGCGTCCGCGGCTGCTCACGATAAGATAAAGAGCAAGTGCGGGGTGGACGTTAGTTTAATAACCGGACCGGCGGCGAGTGGCGTCGCCGTAAAATCTTTCCACGCCTCTTTCGTTTTACTATTTCTTTTTTTTTCTTTTTTTTATAATTTTTTTTTTTTTGGTCGAAATGAGTGCGAGGGGATCTGGAAACAGCTCGACAGCGCTGCGGCGGTTGATGACAGAGTACAAGCAGCTCACTTCGGGAGGTGCGCTCAACTCATTGAAGCCCCGTTTCCACTCATCTTTGTTCATCACCACGTCCAAGGATCCCCCGATGGCATGTTCACTGCAGGTACGTCCCCAATCCCATTCCAATCCGACCCTAGTCCAACCTCAGTCCAGGCCCTATCTCTGAATCCGACTTTTTCACCTGGGAAGCGCTGATATGCGGCCCCAAAGACACACCCTTTGTACGTCCTCTTCATTCGCCCCGAGACCCGACCTCATTCAACATCTGTTTAGGAAGGTGGCGTCTTCGTCGCCAAACTTGCCTTTGTAACATTTCACCCTTTCCGCCACCCCCTGCATGCCATCTCACCGCCGATCTTACAGCCCGCGGACTATCCCCTCTCGCCGTTCAAGATGAAGTTTGAGCCACCGTTGTTCCATCCCAACAGTACGTCCTTTTTACTCAACGATCATACGTGCCACACCGCCACTATCATAGTTTACCCGGACGGTACCGTCTGCATATCGATTCTCCACACTCCCGGAGACGACCCAACCATGTACGAACAGGCATCCGAACGCTGGAGTCCCGTTCAGAGCGTCGAAAAGGTCATTCTCAGCGTCATATCCATGCTCGCAGGTTCGCTTCATCCACTTGCAACAAAACACCCTTCGTTGATCCACAGCGACAGAACCCAACTTGGAGAGCGGCGCCAACATTGATTGCTGCAAGCTCTATCGTGACAATAAGCCGGTGCGTATCCACCCAACACACGCCTCGACAATCATTATCCAATGCAACTACGTGTATAGGAATACGAGCGTCTCGTGAGGGAATCCATTAGACAACAGTTAGGGTTATGAATACAACAATAATCCATGAGGTATTACTATTAGGCAAAAACAAGTGAAAAAAGGAAAAAGAAAAACTGGTTGAGATTATGTGATATATGTAACTCAAGAACAAAAAGGCAGCAACCGACCGTCCCTGGACTCATTGCAGGGGACCTGCGTGGCGTCTAAACACCCCGTCGTCAAATTCAGGACCGGTCCTGCCAAAGATGTGGCGTTGGACATATTCGTTGCGGAAAATGCCGTCCGGGTCGACGTCTTGCAATACGCGAACAAAGTCGTCGAAACGAGGATACAGCCTTCGCAACGTGCCCGGACGAAGCGAATGTGCTTTTACCCAATGGGGACGCCCGCCGTGCCGTGACAAGATGGTCTCGAAACGGTCAAACAAGATTCGGTAAGGTACTTCTAGTCCATAGGGTCTGATCACGGTCAGGGTCAGCGCAACCCGTGACGAGATCGAGGGAAAAAAAAAATTGATGCGCTCACTTGTATTGGACGATGCCGATCCAGCACGTCTTGCGACCGTTGCTCGGGCTCAGCCAAATGTCGTCACTATCCGAAAACCGGATCTCGATAGGAAAATGTGGTCGTAAGCCGTTGGGATCCGCGAACTCCTTGGCTAGCCATGAATGGAGGTCTTGTAGACAAGGCCGGGTGTTCTCGTAAGGTATCGCCCATTCCGTTGTGTGTTGCAGAAACTTCGGGGTGGGTTGAGTTACCGGTGCTGCGCATGGCGAGGCAAACGGGACGCACTCTACAGTCTAGATTGAAAATGCGGTGGCTGTCGTCCACGGCGACGACGTCGTTTTTGAGGAGCCAGGCTACAAACCTGGTCGCGAACACGTTCAGGGAGAGAAAGTAGCGGCCCAGGAAAAGAAGAAATTGAAGCACGTGGAAACCGAAAAAGGAATCGCGCAGCCAACATGCCACTGATCGCTTGGGCTGACAGATCCAAGGGACGATTGATAAGGGTGGCGAGGGGGCGGACGGAACGGGTGCTTACCTCTGCAGTCCGATCGGCAGAATAAACCCGCATGGTGTCCGCGGCTGGGAACCACCATATTCGAACGTGTTGGGAAGCCTTGACAAGGGCGTCTACATTTCGGACGCATTCATGAAACGCCAACATCTGCTGCGTCTCCTTCAGTCGAAACGCAGGTTCCACCTGAAGCGTGACGGATAAGATAAGGCCCGTGCTACCGAGCCCGCAAATCGATGCGATGAAGAGATCAGGTCTTTCCTGTCGGGAACAGGATACGTGGGTACCGTCGGACAGGAGGAGAGACAAGGCGATGACATGGGTGGAGATCACGCCATAGCTGATGCCGGTTCCGTGGGTTGCGGTGGTGACGATGCCGCCGAGGGTCTGGTCGGAGATGGAACCGACGTTGGACATGGCGAGGCCGTGCTTGGCGAGTTCGACATGGAGTGCTTCGAGGGTGATGCCAGCCTCGGCGACGACGTAGCGTTTCTCGACGTTGACCTGGCGGATGGGGGGGTTGTACAAAGAGGGTAAACGTGGCACGGCTAGATCGGCATACCTCCAATAGCCGGTTGAGCTTGGTCGTGCGTAGCATGTAACCGGACGTGCAGGCGAGATCGCTGGGGGAGTGACCGACGCCGACTGCACGGACGACCTTGCCTTCACGGCGGGCGAGTTCAAGTATGAGTTCGCATTGGTTAACGGAATCGGGTTCGAATACTGCGAGCGGTGTACAAGCAAACGTGCGGCCCCAGTTTGCAAAAGCGGGGCGGGGGACGAGGACGGGATGGAGGAGGAGGGGGAGATGGGCCATCGTTGGGGCGCTGCATAAGAGGCGGAACGAATTTAAGACAAATTTGAGTACAGTGGTGGGGGGGGGATTATTCGAGTCGGATTTGTCCGATGCGACGGACATGTCCGCGTGTGGTAGGCACCAGGTCCGGTCACATCTGATCTCATCTCAAAGCGTATTCATAAAGACCCAGCCACAAAATTCAATCCAGAAAATCAAACACGACCCGACTCCACTCTTGCCCCTCATAGAACAATACTCCCCGCACCTCCGCACTATCCATCTCCAATCCCAGCTCAAATTCTGCACAGCCATGTCAGCATCCACCACCGTCAACCCACCGTCTCACACCCACCTGTGTAGAACCCGTTGGGCTGTGGAACCCCTGCATTTTGCTGGAACGTGGGTAGCGAGCTCAGATCCACCGTCCATTTGCAGAGCTCTGTCGTCTCGCCCTATGGCATAAAACGTCACTTGATGTCCGTGACGTGTCAACAGAAGTCTTGCCTCATCTGTATATCGCATGATTTTATCGGCTTCCGACGTGTACAGGACAGCCACAAAATTGCAATCTGAACTTCATTTCAGCCATCACCAAACACGTCCTTTTCGTCCACCCACCTTGGCTGTTCTGTGAGAATTTGCTACGACCAATCATGTTAGGCGGACCAATTTCCAAGACGATCGCACCCCTACCAAAATTTGGTCTTCACCCGTTGGCTGCAACAATCCTTCCGATCAGCCCCCTCCGAATCACACAATCCTTCGGTACAATCTTACCCTTTTCGCAGGATCGCGCCCTTCATAACCAAATACTGCAGCCTAGAACCCATCGGTCACAAATCTGGTTCCCAAAACGACTCGCGGAACGTGTATTACCGGTTTTCACATATCGGCACGCTCGCGTTGTTCTCCTTGATGTATGCGGGCCGCTTCAGCCAATCCTCGGGTTCCGCTGGGAGTTTCACCTGCATGGCTCAGCACGTTCCCTCTTTGGCAACACGTGGAACCTCACTTTCATAATGTACGCCCGTGGTACAATCATCGTCGACACGATCGCCTTGCGCGAGAGTCCGTACTGCGCGGCCCCTCGCACGGTTGCCGTATCCGCATCAGATGGTCGGCCGATGACTTTAATTTTGCCTGAAAACTTGGCCTACAACACGAAACACATTTAATCGGTCATCGCGTAAAGACTTGGCACCAGAACTTGCCTCCACTTTTCTGAAAAGGTACTCGCTTCCTGCGAAGCCTCCCACGAGAAGCAAGGCATCAATCCGTTGCTCAATCTTCCCCGACTGGTCTTCGATCATCTCTAGAACCTAAACAACGGTCAGCCTTGCGATCATCAATCACCACGCCACCCGTTGTCCTACCTGATTGACGACAGGGTCAAACACTTCTCGACGAATCAGTATTCCGGGAATCGCAAGCTCGCCATTAATCAATCCGACAGAAGGGTCATCCGGGTCCTGAACATTGAAGCACGTAAAATGGAAATAGGTATCTGGGGGGTTTCATTACATCGCCCATTTGATGGATATATCCACGCGCCAGACCACATACCGTCATCGATTTCACCTCGAAACGCGAGCTTGTCGGTCTCACTAAATGAATGCATGAAATACGCCAAGCTGGCGACATCCAGATGCGCAGGGTGATCTGCCAATAATGTTTTCACCAGCTCTCGGAATCGAAGATCCAGAAAGAGCGAGCCACAATTCGCCCCCGACCGTGCACAAATTTCGGCGATTTCAAGATTCCCGTTTTGGCCGACGTGTCCGATAATCTTGTAACACGCCAGGTCCTTCCGGCCGCCCGTCACCCACGTACAGGATAAGTAAAAAGGGACTAAACTTACGACCGTACCGCCTCCGGCATCGCAAATCATAAAGTTTTGACTTGGACGGAGTTTATGAAGGTCCGTAAGGCGCGCGCAATGCACTGCAGCAGCCTCGGGTTCACTAAAGATAAACATCCCTGTCATTTCGGAGGCTGTGACGGAAAATATGTTGTGTGCGTACGTGATGATGCGCAAGCGATCTCGCCAATGAACGTCCCCAGCACGTGCAGATTGAACCAGACCGGCTTCAATAGCAGCCGCGCGCATGAGGTCACATCCTCTATTGTCCCACGCTGCAGGACATGTCACCACGACATCAGCGGTATCTGTCGGCCATCAGTGTCAGGGATGCTCGCATTCCGGGGATAGAACTGGATTGAGCCTACTCAAGTCTGCGACCGCCCCTATCTCTCGCGTGATCTCTTCTTTTGCATACTCCCACAGACAGGTCAAGAAGTCGACAATCAAGTTCATGGCCGCTTTGCCAGGCTAAGAGGGCGAAGTCTAGGATACCTTTTTCGGCGGCGTGCAAACGGCGACTTACCGGAAGTAGCGGCAACCGCGGGTCCACAGCGGTCTGATCGCGCAGAGCGCGGGGTTCGAGAAACAGTTTGAACCTGTGTGATCAAAAGACTTTATCGCGCAGACCAAACCCTGCATACCTACCATTCGCATCGTATTGTTCCCGGCATCGGACTGGCGTTCTTGGCTTCGAGTCCCCATGCCAATACTTGTCCGCGCTCGTCGTACAAAAGACATGTGGGCACTTTGCGAAACGTCTCAAATGAGCCCGGCCAATGGAGGATCTGTTGGATTACACCGGACGCAATGCGCGAAGACGCATATGCCTTGAATGCAAACCCGGTCAAACCATGATTCACCAGAAACCCGACCGCCTGGCCTACTCACCACGCCTGAAAAAGTAGTTCCTGGGAGGAGACCACGTCAGCAGACACACACGCCTCGTGGTCTTAAAGCGCACCAAAGTCGATTGATATAGACATGCGGCCCTCATCGAAAGCCCCGCCGGACTCGTTTCTGGGTATCGAAGTGGCCCTGTGGATGACGGAAGCCGTGAGGGGCGGAGAAGTCGAAGCAAGACGGGGTGGTACGTGGATGGGGCTGGGCTGGTACAGCGGCGGGGTCGTCATCGCTGCGTGGTTGGGCCACCCGGAAGGGTCGTAGGGTGTGGGTGGTGCCATCTGTATGCCCGTGTTGATCGAGGGGACGGGGATACCTTGATGGACGCTTCCTGGAGGCGGTGACGGCGAGCCGGCGCTCCACTGAGACCCTGGCCCACGGAGCGAAGAGCGGTTGTGCTGGAAGCTCGGTGGGGGCGGGGACGGGCCCGTTGGGGTTAGTAGCGCCGGTTTCTCATAAATTTTTGCTGTCTGCTGGGCGGTTGGTTGTTGTCGAACGATACCAGTGTTCAAAGGATGGGGACGGTTAGTAAAATCGTCATCCTTGCGAACCGGTTCGCCGCAGCATCCCATGGTGAGCGGGATAGAAGTGGTGGTAAAGACACGACGCGCGGGCACCACGAGCCTGAGGCCCAAGGGGAGGGCGCTTGCGGGGACCAAAATGGCAGGTCAAAGGCCGCACTGATTGCGAGAGCGCGCTAATGACTACTAACTGCCAACAAACACTACACGATTGCAGGCGCGCCCCACTCTCGGGGCTGTTTCAGCGAATCATTTACCTCCGACGTCATGTAGATAAAATAAAAATTAATAACCGCTGATCTCTCAGACATTGGCCAAAGGCAAAACCCGACCTGTAACGGATCGCGGGACATGACCGCTTGCAACGGGCCAAGACTCATCCACGTTTCTCATGACACGCATGAGTCTGGAGGGGTACGCGCCGCCACTCCACACGACGTTCGGCATCCGCCTAGGATATGTCACAAGGTGAGCATCGGGTATGAAACCCATCCAACAATGGAGAACCGGGAAATACCGCACGACGCCAGCTTACACAAGTGAAACGGGGGGAGCGGAGAATGAGTCATGTCAGTTTGGCCACCCAAAAGGACGGAAAGTTCACCGTACGGCGAGCCGTGAGCGTGGCGGACATGCGGGTTCGTCTCCAATGCAGGAGCTCCACCGACATCACGAGGCCCCACACAAGCTCTTACACACTGCTGCGATCAGTCACAACTGCGAGAAGATCGTTCCCCGGTGCAACGGTGGCTACACCACCATACCGAGGCGTGGCAAAGTGTGGGTACGTCTTTCCGCACAGATCCGGAATGTGACTCGGTTGTGGGAGGAGAATAAACCTGTCATAAATTATTGACAGTTTCACCTGGTTTGTTCAAGGCTTACGCAAGAAGAAAGATCGAGAGAATGAACCATGTGGACTCACCCCGTCAGTGATTTTGATCGGGAAATCTGCTAGTGGTAGCTGTCGAGTCCGCGGGTGTACGCTCGTCCCTATGCACTACTATGTACTACATACGGCTTGAATGTACCTCCGCGAAGGTTAAGTCTAGTCCAAGTCCGATTCAAAGTCCCTGTGGCTCAACAACGCGCACTCAACGCAACGTTCGATGGCAGCGTCCAAACATGCTCACAAGCTCAGAACGATCGCGGCTGCATGGCCAACAGACCCATTCCGGCCCAACATGCAGCTCAAAAATTTCCTCGAGTCACTCTCGACCCATCCTCGTCTCACGTCGGATGCAGTCCAGTCTGCGAGAGCGTTGTTAGAGAACGGTGTGCAACACAGGGTGAGCACCTCGTTACTCGTGCTATTTGTCGTCCTCGAACCATGTTTACAGTACCCTTTGTCTAAAAAGACCCTCGAACCAGCGTCGATGCCAAAACATTACGAACGTCTGGTACAAGGATACGAGAGAAGCGCACAGGGTATCCGACGACCGTGGTGGCAGGTCTTTTTTGGCATCTGGAGATAGCCCGCCTCAGGTTTACATATCCTCGTTTGACCATCCGGCGCGGCCATGCGGTCAATACGCAGAAATATCTTGTCTTGTCCATCTTCTCTCCTGAATAGTTCACCGCTGATAATGGCCCGCTCATCGCGTCCGCGGATTCCCGCCTATCCTTACGAAAGGAAGAAAAGGAAAAAAAAAAAAAAAGAGAGAAAATCTATTCATTGTACCTTCGGAACGGATATCAAGACCCGGATTGATATCGGTTTCTTTACTCTGCGACGGTCCCACTCGGCTGGACCTTTCTCATCATATACCGACTTCGGTCGGCACATATCTTTCCGCGGGGATGAGTGTGAATTCTACTTGATCTTCATCATCTGCGTCGCAATCTAGGGTGGTCGGAAGTATAAAACCACGATTACTCTAGAAGACAGGGTCGTCATCAAAATGAACGGAACTTGCAAACCATACCCAATTCGACCCTCAATTCACGCGAAAATAGTTATACTCAACGCCCCATCCTATCGCCCACGTTCCTTCTCGTCCTTTGTATCATCAACTCTCATCTAAGATCTCATCTTCACCTTTTGTCGCCTATACCGATATCGTAAACGCCGGATCAACATCTTTCACCGTACTGGTACGTACCTTCTCAACCAAGTTTTTCCGTTTCATTCGCGCTTTCCGCTGCACCTTGACGTATTTAGCAAGTGGGGAATCATCAACCCTGAGGTTTTCTTCCCACATCTCCACGTCTGACAGGTTTCCAGGCCTGAAACTGATACCCTTGCGCTTTTCTTGCATCCATTTCGCACTCTCTTCAACACGCTCCACCAGTCCCTTGACGACACCGACTTCTTTTTGTGCGCCACCCTTGGATTTCGATTTGGAAGTTTTGATCAGTTTACGCAGTGAAACCACGATTGGAACGGTGACTTCGGGAAATGCGATGCTCCCATGAACGGGTGCACTTGTCAGCCATTCAGCCAAGACGAACGTCGTCTCGTCAACCAGACCCTCCGCATACACGCGCGTCTTGAGATACTGTCCTGGCGCGCGAATGTTGGATTCGAAATCGAGTGGACGAAGCGTCGACGGTTTGGGCTTGCTCGATGAAGCAAGTTGCGATGAGATTATGGGGAGCAAATAGGGGGCGACCGGGATGTACGTGTCCGTGTGCCGCGACAGATGCAATAACGATCGCGCAATGTGTAAATGGAAGGGATATGAACGTGCGTTGGATATCAGCCTGGAAGGGTGTTACAGGACTCCAGAAGCACGGAACAAAAGGGTCTTACTTGATCGCACCCAGGCTCACTTGAACCAGTGGGTAAATCAGGGATTTTAGCTCGCTCTCTTTCCCTTGTTCCAGCCGTGCTTCTGTGCTACATGCTCTTGCCAAGACGAGGGCCCAGAAGTCGACAGAATGCATGTATTGCCAATTGTACACTTGCTGGTATGCATCCTGGGGGAGTGAATCCAGTCAGGATGCCCGGTAAAATTGAGGAATTACGCACCTTTGTTTTTGTTTTCATGCTATTTCTGAGGTGAATCGCAAGCTGCCTGATGTATCCAAACGCATGTTGATACGTTGCAGCATGGTCCACGCAAAACAGCTCAGAGGCAGAATTTTTCATAAGATTGATACAAGGCAATTTGTGCGAGCTCGTGGACTTCGAGGAGCGTACCAGCGCAAGGTACGTGCTCTAAAGACAACCATGAGCAATGGGGATTGTTGAACACAAGACCCTAACCTTCATGACAAGGTCAAGAATGGCATTGTCAACGGCGTTTGCAAGCATCCTGATCGCCAAGAAAGCTGCTATCCGGAGATTGTCTTCCCCGGAAGACCAAACATCCAGACATTGCTACAAACGTTTGTCTGATTATCACGGAATCATTAAGAACCTTGAAAAGCATACCTTTAAATAGGCCTTGACTGCTTTCCGACTCGTGGTAACGTACGGCAGGATCTTCGCGCTTTCCGCCAATGCGATCTTGAGCGTTTCGCTATCAGTGAGTTGCGGAATCAAGTGAATGACATTGTTGAAATACGATAAGATAAGCTTCTGGAGGGCTTTGTGTTTCGGTGTTTGCGTGGGAGGTTTACTGCAGGAAACGATAAACATGGCGGAGCAGTACACGTATGTTTAACACACAATTTTCCATTGGAAAGGGTTTTGTAGGGAATATGGTGGACGAGAATAACTGGGGTATATTTGAGGGCGGTGGTGACGAGCTTGTTGTACACTGGAATCAAGTTGTGAGCGTAATACTACGAAACGAGGATCGACGACGCATTACTTGCTGAGTTCTCAATACGCCAAACGGGGGACTGATTGTCCTCGTTCATGTGTACAGCAGAACGGAATGCGATAAGGAGTTTTCTCAAGGTGCGCAAGGAGCGGTACTGGAAAGCGTATCAGCGCAGGCCATAATCAACACAGAGGTAACTTGCATCGAGCAGAGCCTTTTGCCATCCACGTAAAATGTCTTTTGTGAGGATGGGCAAGGCCTCACTCTCCATATCGACATCTTCCTCTTCTTCGTTCTCGTCATCGAGCGTGTCAAACTCTAGTAGTTCCTTGTCATTTTCTTGGAGGTATTTGTAGAACTCGGGGTCCTTTTCCGCCAGCTTGGAAAGTTGGTGCATATGTGCGACGCCCTCGTCTGAAGTACAATGTTAGTGACAGAGAGTCGACTCGCTGGAGAGACATGCCTTCTAAATCATCGACCGAAGCAAACGACTCGTCATCTGCGACGTCTTGCTCGTCGTCGTCGTCTTCTGGATCGGAATCATCTTGTTCCATGGTCATCTGAAACAAGAATTGTCAGTGTCGGTAGTCAATGTATGATCTGTGCCATACGTCTCCGTCGTCAGAACCGTTTTCCATGAATCCAGCTCCGAGCAAGTCGTCGACGGTCATTCCCTTGACGCTACAACGTGTATGTCAAGACATGATAGATAGTAGTAGCATGCACGAACTTGGTTTTCTCGTCGTCATTCTGTTCGTCGTCGTCGTCGTCGTTGTCACCGTCTTGTACTGGTTCTTTTCCTTTTCCCTTTCCCCTCGCACCACGTCTGCTCTCGATTGTTTTTTTGATCTTTTGGTGTTTCTTTCTCGACTGAATCGTCTTTTTGAGTTGACCGCTCGACGCAAATTTGCGAGTCGCCTTGGTCGCCTTCCCCATGGTAAAGTGGTCGTCCGAGATAGGAAACTTTCCTTGGTCCCCGCCATGACTGAAACTGCCGACGTCCTCGTCTCCGCTGAACGTCTCCTCACAATACACGCCGACCTCGTCGCTCACGTCCGCGACGTCCAGCGAAACAACCGCCGCCAAATCCGCGCGCTTCATTCACCACCACAAGATCTCCTCAACCTTGCGCTCATCTCCACACCGTCGCCGTCTCCTTCCCCATCACCCCCTTCGTCACCCCTCCTCGCACCTCGTCCGAAACCTTCTCAAAGACAAGACCTTCCACCCGCTAAACGTGCACGACTCGCACGCTACCCCAACTACGTCCCCGAGGAAGAGACGATCCGTAACGACTACTCTCAGAGGTACGTCGACAGCGGTGAATGGCCCCAGAACTGGGTCGTCGGCGCAGAACTCGAACGGCGCTTCGAAGAGTAAGTCTTCCTCATCACCACGTCTCCGAATGCGCTTCCCACACTCCTCCTACTTGCACAGATACCCAAAACAACAACGTCTGCTCAATCTCAAAAAAGAGTCGGTCGATACGCATGCTGGACCATCGTGCTATCTGCCATTGCAACAGCTCTCTTCACTACACCCGTATAAATTCGACGTCATCCTCCTCGACCCTCCCTTTTCATCCTCATTCGGCTGGGACGAATTGCAGGAATTTCCATTACCCTCCCTCGCCGCAGATCCCTCGTTTGTCTTCATGTGGGTCGGCAGCGGCGCAGGCGAGGGCCTCGAGCGGGGTCGCGAAATCCTCGCAAAATGGGGCTACAGAAGATGCGAGGACGTCGTCTGGGTCAAGACCAACATCCACTCCAATCGCGGCCCTGGCGTGAGTTTCCGCACCGACACGTCCCCGCTCCGTGTCTTTTTCCCAAACGCGATCCCACCCGTTGATATGCAACCCCCTCATAGACAGATCCACCCACGACGTCCTTGCTAACCCGGACCAAACAACATTGTTTGATGGGCATCAAAGGCACCGTACGTCGGTCCACCGATAGCTGGTTCGTGCACTGCAACGTCGGTACGTTGCCATCGCCCCCAATGATCCGATGGCTGTGTCTGTTCACCACCTTGCCCTCCCCTCCCCTCCCTTGGACGTTTGCCAGATACAGACGTGATCATATGGGAAGGCGATCCCTCCGATCCCACACGCAAACCCCCCGAGATGTACACCCTCATTGAAAACTTTTGCCTCGGCACCCGCCGCCTCGAAATCTTTGGCCGCGCACGCTCCTCCCTCCGCCGCGGCTGGGTCACCGTCCTCGCCGACGGCGAACACGACCACGTCCCCAACCTCGCCCGCGACCGCGCCCCATGCATCCCCGACGGCGCGCGTCCGTGGGAAAAGGACACGTGGGAGGAGATCTCCAAGAAGCTCGCTGCGCTTGGGGGAGGCAAGTGTGTCGTACCCGGTACACAGGAGATCGACACGCTCCGCCCCAAGTCACCCGTCCGATTGGGTGCGCTCCCAGGCGGGGGCGGTGTGAGCGGTGGCGTCGGTGTCGGCGTCAGCGGCGGAGTCCCTGTCGCCCTGGGACCGCCCCGGTCTGGACGGCCTAATATGCCCCAAAACCAGGCAGCACCGAACCCGATGCTGGTGCCGCCGATGATGGGCATGGGCATGGGCGGCATGGGTATCGGGGTAGGGATGCCGGTCGATATGGGCGGATGGCCGGGGATGGGAATGAACGTGAATATGAATATGGCGGGGATGGGTATGGGGAATATGAATATGCCGATGATGGGGATGAATATGGACGGGATGGCGGGCGCGCCGTTCCATACCGCTGGACAGGGAGCGATGGGCCAAATGGGTCTCGGATCCATGTGGATGGGCGGTGAAAATCCGGAAGGCGTGGTGTGGGAAGGTGGTATGGGTGACGGGATGATGATGAACGGGATGGGTATGGGCAACGTTGGGATGGGAGGCATGATGGGAGGCATGAACGGGATGGGTATGAATCAATGGACTCAGCCAGGCTACGACGGGTTTCAATAGTTCATCATTCATGTCACCATTGGACAAACTAAAACATTCGTGTGCATCGTCATGTCCAGGTACGAATGGAATGGATAAAACCTATGGGTATGTGTATATGCAGTGAATATGGTGAGCGAGATGTAAAATTAAGGTATGATGTATATACTCTACGAAGGAAAAGGGAGAAATCATCAAGTAAAATGCAACGAGGTTCAAGTATATGACAGCGCTCGTGCGGTCAACGGAGAGACGCAAAAATGACCCAAGAAATGGAAAAAGAGAATTTTGAACCCAGAAAAATGATCTGGAACATTAGTCACCTCACTGGACGTCTATCCGGAAGCTCATGACTTGAGGTAGGTATGCTGCTCCGGCAAGATCGAGGATGTGTACGTCGTCAAAAACGTCATGTCCATTAAACTGTAACACATCATAAGCATCGGGCTAACGGTGGACAAACGAAAACGGGACTAACCCCTCCAAAAACGAATAGTCTGCTGTCCGCGACAATGGTCACGTGGTATCCCCTCGCAGTCGGTGGCTTGCCGCAGACTGCGCGAGGCTCGTACTGAAGGTTCACTGGAAAAGAACGAACAGAAAGCGCTGTTGAGCATGCGAGTCCAACCAGCCGCCAAGAAAAAGACGCACCAAGGTTGTAGAGAAGAATTTCAGAGCTATAAGCTGTGCCATCGTGACCGCCAACGATGAAAAGGTATGACCCGACCTGCGTCGAGGTATGCGATAATCGACGATGGGATGACGTCAACGACACGCGCGTCCAGATCAGCGATTCTGCACAGACAAGCATTTATTCACGGCACGAGAGAAAATATTTCGAGAGTGGACCATACCCAGATTCAAGCACCAGACGTCCGAGAAGCACTCCCGACCATCACTCCCGCCCACAACGACCATGACGTTCCCGACCAGATTGGCGGTATGATAACCTCTCGGTGCGGGAGGCTCGCCTTTAGTTTTAACCAAGTTCCATTTCAAGCCTCCACTCTCACCATGGAGCGAGGTATCCAGCCGAGACACATCAAGCTCCCACAAGTCATTGAGAGCCGTCAAGCCATTCCCACCTCCAAAAATGTACACTTTTCCGCCGTACAACACCGCCGTATGCGCACGTCTCGGTGCTGGATGGACGGGATCGGCATCGGGTGGCTGAGGTTCTGACTGGACGGGAAAGACGGGGGCAAACCATCGCCTGGTGGTCGTGTCTAGGATAAAGGTAGAATCATAATACACCGGACCCTCCCCACCGCCAAATATGACGATTTTTCGATCGACCAGAGTTGCCGTATGCGCACGACAAGGCGGCGGTACGTCGCCCAACGTCTCTGGATGAGACCACTGCATCGTATCTAATCCCCGATGTATCAGCGGGAGCTCGAACTCGGCACGAACAGATGGCGCATCACCTATATCAAAGCAATAAATGTCCTTCCAACAGCCCTTGTCATCGCAGCCACCAAACAGCCAAGCGACGTTATCGACGAGGGTGACGGTGTGCGCGCGCATGTTGTGCATCGGCATCGTGCCATGTACGGGTGCACGTGACCAATACATGGCCGTCGCAGGTGCGATGGGCACATCGTCGCTGTGTGGCAAGCGGGGATTCGTGCGGTTCCGCGGCTGGTCGCGCATGCTGCGGTGGTTTCTGCTATCTTTGGCGGATGGGGACGACGGGCGGCGTTTGATGGACTGGTTGGACTCGGCTGTGGGGGCGTTGGAGGCGTGACGGAGCGATGATGATTTGCGCGATGCGGTGATGCGGGGTGTACCTGGTGCGGTGGGTGTTGGGGTGTGAGACGACGAGGAGTCGGACTGAGCTGGAACGGCTGGAACGGCGTGCTGGTTGTTATTGTTGAACGTCGAGGTCGATGCGGTCGCCTGGTGTGTCGGGTGGAGGTACGGTGAACGCGACTGTGTGGCGAGCGTTCGTGTGTCGTCGATGGCAGAGAAGGTGGACATCGTATCGGTGTCGTCGTCGGGGACGTCGATGGTGTTCGGGAGTGACGAGCGAACGATGCAAGTCGTATTTTGTTTTCGCGGCCCTACGCGGCCTGCCATCGCTCAAAGGTACTGTGGGCGATGAGCGTGGGAAACACCAAGCCAACCTGCCAGGGGTTTACTCAGAAACAGCCGTCATTTGAAAACTTGAAACTGATTATTCAAATGGGTTGTAGACAGCGACGACGAGGCACTGAGATTGAACCCCTGAGTCGCTGACGCCCCACTATACTGGATTGGATATTCCTACGACCCCAGGCGGGGTCACCGAGCTTGTTGGTTATCCTTTCTTTACGAAAGGTCGCGACGTAAATCATTTCTCACCCCTTCTTACATTCAAAATCTGAATGAAAAGCACAGCCGGGGTCTACGTCAGACACCACAACTGCGTCCGCAGTTGAAGCAGAAACGACACTATTCGCAGGACCAATGACGGCGACTTTCATAGCGTGTAGACACACTAGCTAGCAACAACGGGTATTGTACAATCACATCAGACTAACTGCGACGCATATCAATAGCCAGGCCTGGGAGACAGCGTTGAGAGACGAGAACCATTGCCAGTGCTTCCGAGCTTGGCAGTCAGAACGCGTGGCGATCTGTCATATGTACGTGGCGAATTCCCGCCAAGAGGGGACAACAGCGTGGATCCAGCGCGGTCCAGATCCTGGTGGAGACCCCCAAGAAGGATCTTGAGCATGTACTCCGTGTCAAACGCACCCTGCGCAGGATCATATGGAGTGCTGTCAACCATGTCCTGTTGGCAAAAGTTGAACAATCATTACATATATGCGAGAATAGAATGATGTACGTACCCTGATCTTGTAACGATTCACGAGGTGGTTATCGAGTGAATGCAAGAGTTCCGCAGCAGCTGGGTCTGTACCGATTTGCACGAACTGAATCCCAAACATATCCTGCTTGACGTGGTGACGGTCGAGACGATGCGCCGCATCAACAATAACCCTCTCGAGATCCGCTTGGTCGGCTGCACACGTAGGTTGGGCAAGAAGCCGCATACATATAAAGCCACAACTTACTCGGGAGACCATCAGTGATCACCAAGATCGTGATCGGCTCATGAGTAGACCGCTCATGCTCAACAAGAGGCAGGTAGTGGTCGATGACCTGCCCAAGCTTCGCGCCAGTCGGGGTGTCGTCACCTAGGGAGTCGGTTAGGACAACAACATCGTGCATATAAACAAGCAATACATACCTTCAGGTAAGACTCGGTTGAACAAACCGATCACTTCTGACTTGACCTATATCACAATCATTTCAATCAATGTTCTTGCGAAACGATGGAGGTCCATTACCTGCATGTTTGGCGCATAGTCATCACTATGCATAAAGTGGATATCAGCACCTTTGGATCCGTATTGGTTGGCAATGTCCACAATGCCAGCGAGAGCTTCCCGAGCTTGCTCCCAGAGATTACCCTCTTGCATCTAGCACAGACTGTCAACAGATGGTCTAAAGATGCAAAAATATCTACTTACAGACATGGAATCGTCGACAACGATGACGGTCTTGATCTCACTTGTAAAGGATGGATCAATGGAATGAAAACAGACAGTGAGAGAATACGCACGCCAATCTTCTGAGACCGATCTCTCTGTCTGGCACGAGATTCAAACCTTCGGGGATGAATCGTGGTATATCGCTCTCAACGAGGGTCGTGTTGATTATGTCCACTTCGGTCTCGCGGATTTTCGACCTGAGCGACGTTCTCGTCGTGCTCTGCTGCGCAAGGACGACCGTGCCCTGAGTGACAATTGTTTCAGTTTCCGCAGGAGGGAAACTCCAGCGAAGCTGTGAAGCGCAGACGAGCACTTCGTAGTTATTGATCTGTGGTCGAACGTCAGCCGAGTTCTTTAATCGACGCGGGACGTGCGTACTATGTGCTCTTTACCAGCATATCCGATTACAGCTCCGGGGAACTGGGGGCTCGCTTTACCGATATCTGGGGGATAAAAGTCACGACCTGCCGAGAAGCTAGTCCAATCACCGACTACTCACGAAGATTGCCCTCCAAGAGAGCGCGGGCGACGTACAAGGTACATCCATTGCGATCTTCCCCAAAGGGAACGGCATTGTCAGGGATCTCGTTACCCTCTGTCAGGACCTGGATATTGGCATTAGAGAGATGGTCTCGAGATGACAAGAGACAAAGGTGAGTCTTACCCAAACGAGAGGGACGGCAGAGCCATGTTTTCTAAAGTACTCGGTACTTTTACGAGCGGCGTCGAGCCACTCTTCCTTTTGAATCACGTTGCGAGGTTCCACTATCAAGGGGGTGATGGGTCTGCTACCGTACTCGGATAGCGTCCTCGTCCTCTCTGTCACAATGGTCCGAGAAGAAAAGTCTGCGGAAGCGGACAAGGGTGAATTCTTGCTGAGACTAGCTCCAAGGGGACTTTGCTTTGAATGCACAGACTTGCGCTGAAAGGACATGGTGATGGAGGTAGGACGGACGAAGAGTTGGTGCGTGCATTCTCAACACTTTATACCTTGGCGTGAGACTCGAAGGGCGATATGCTAAGACGGAGATCGCGATGGCAGGATATCGATGGCCAGGACTCGCCTGAAACACGATGCAGACATCGAGGGTACCCCAGGTGCCAAGTCGGCGTTGATGAGTTGGCAAAAGTGGAAAGAATGAGCCATGTGTTGTGAACTCGTGGAAAATGTTTCGCAGGGTCATTTTATTTCGGCCAACGATGCCCAAGCGAAGCGCCTGGATGTTTCGCGTCTGGTTGGAGGGACCGTAATACTGCCTGATGAGTGCGATATGAAGAAGAGGGCATGCGCATATACGCACCATCTACCTCGAGGATCAAGGGATTGACCGCAGCAACGTAGCCGGATCATCAACGATACCGAATGGCTGTGAATGAAGATTTGAACCCCATAGTCGGTTTGAGTGGATCGCAGTGCTCACCAAGAGACTCGATCCCCTTTAGGCTCGAGACAGCCGCGCATCACTGTGATCAAGTTATATGTGATTGCGCATGTTGGTCCGACACGCACTGTGATACTAGTATTGGGATCCGCGCTGCATGACAAGTCCCTTTCTCCGCTTCCTCGCTGAACACGAGTGAAGAAGCTCAGCGTTCCCTTGATGCGGCTGCGGCGTGTAGGGTTCGGTCCCTGCAACGTGCGCGTCCTATGCGAACAACCAAGCCCTTGACCCTCTACCCTCTACCCTCTACCCGAAACCAACTGGATTGGCTGCCACCTATCGACCACGTGGCACAGTCTTTTTCTCTCCATCTCCATCCTCAAACTCGAACCCAGCACACCTCGACATCTCAGTCGGCTCTATTTCCGCTGTACACGGATCCAAACAACGTCGACTTCTTTTTTTTTTTTTTTCTCCGACCATCTCGCATGTTCCTCGACGTTGTCGCTCCTCTGCTGTTTGGATCGATTTGAATTTGGTTAACCCACCTGTGAGTAGTACAGGACGTCCGCGGAAAAAATCACCCACAGCGCCTCCTTCCAAGTTGGGCAGTCTCCGAATTGGGTCTCTCTACGCCGTCGTGGTCTTGTTCCGCCCGAGCACTGGGGTCTACGACTGTCTCTTTCTTTTGTTCTGTGTAGTTCGTGCGTAATTGTTGATAATCTCTGGCTGCCGTTGTCACGGATGAGAAACAAGATTTGTCGATAAGCTGTGTTTTGATCCGAAGACAGTCACCCGACCGAATGACGCACCTGGGGTATTAGTATCATTTTTTTAGAAAAAAGGATAGTAGATTGAGACATTTAATGCAGTGTTTCTTCGTATCCACTGCAGCATTAATCCCCTGATCAGACCAATCCACTGACATTTGGCCCACTTGCCAACTTTCCACACTATTCCACAGCCGCTTGGCGTCGGGCGCACGAGATATAAAACGCCCTCCTACCCGGCTATCCGCCCCTTCCCGCGCGTCTTTCGGTTCCCCATTCCCCATTCCCTATCCCTCTTCCTCCATGTGCCAGCACCAAGTGTACGTGTCTTTCAGCATAAAAGCGCGCGGATCCTTGACTCATGACATGACTGTGAACAGCGTGGGCGACTATTACAGAGGATGCGGCGTAAGTGTCAACAGGCGTGGAAGCCAACAAGTGCATGCTGTAATTGACTTCATTGACAGCACTTTCATGGGCGCTACTTCACCGGCGAAGTCACCGACTGCAACTCGCAGCGATGCAAAACAAGCAAATCTCATATTCACAGGACCGCGCTCAACTGTGGCTGCCCCGCCGTCCGTCCCATTAGCCTGCCCCTATATCCCGTGTGCTCATCTCTTTCATCACAGGTCGTAACCGAGGACCGGAGAATACAAAATTTGTTTCAGATGTCACATCCAGATTGCGAACGAACGCCGCATTAACTGACCATCACGTACACGACAGCATGTCCAGCATCGAGGTCATGTTGTTCACAGCTTTCCCTCATCCTAGACCTTGCCATCACGCCTCACTACCGCATCCATCTTTGGTTAATTTATAGGCTAGTATCCTGCGTATGTATATGTGCCTCAGGAGGTAGATATCCATCATCCCTTTGCAATCGCACGCATCCTGTCAAATTACTGTCATTGCGGCCGGGTCGCCATGTTGACCGTTGGCTACGATGACGTTCATCACGATCATGATGCACTCTCAGTAAAACGACATCACGTGCTTACCGGCCTGGTATGCGTCGACACATTGACAGACGATGGTACACCTCTCCGCTCTCTAGAACTCAGCTCGATCCCAAGATACCGCGAAAAGAACTCATCCAACCATCCAAAGAACTCTTCCTTGTCCTCTTCGCTCAGATTCATCCAGTCAATCTTGTCCGCCGCATCTCGTGGGGACTCGCGATGGCTGGGCGGATACCCGCTCGCAGCACGCGTGGGCGGGGGTGGCGGCGTATAGGCAGGTGGGGGAGGCGATTCAGAGTCATCAACAGGGCGCGAAGTACGAGGGACCGCCGGCGGTGCTGGTGCCGTGGACGACGCAATGACGTCAGGCCGGGATCTCGACGACGGAGGTGCCCGTTTCCAGTTTGGGTCCCAGTTCGTTTTGGACGAGGGCACACTCGAGAGGCGGTCGCGCGTATTCGTCACCTTGGTGACGCTGGCATCTTTGGCTTTTTCGGCCTTTGCTTTCAGTTCAGCGACTGGTGGTAGAGTGAAAGAGTGATCATGTGAGGATTTGGCTGCGCTTGCTCACAGTTGACCATCACGGACGAGAGGAAGAAAGTCGGATATTATGTAATTCAAATACCCCCGGGAATTATGCACCGGAATTTGCCGGACACCGAATCAAACGTTTCAAGCACCGACAAATGTCAGCCACACGCCATTTGGCCATTTTAGGAACGCCCCCTCGCTTTCATCATGACTGCTCGATAACCCAAAGACGACGAATCCCGAGTTCCCATCTGAAGGATCAATACCGGACTACACAGAAGACCAATATCGTCAAATGGACGATGCAGTGGCTGAGCAGCTAGAGATGAATCTCTTAAGCCGGCGTCAGGGTTCAGGGGTGCTCCAAAGTGTGGTTCGTTCTGACAATAGACTGGATCAGAAATATCGTGAACTTGCGAATGTGATGGATCTCTTGAGGAACGATAAATTGTTGCAGTCCAAGGTAGCAGATGCTTGGAAAACTGGCTCGTATCGCGATCTTCACAAACTCGGTACGCACGCTGATTATCGGTTTACGGCTTTTGCTCACGCTCCTCCTCACCCGTAGACATCCTTCGGGCTCCGGTGTCATCATCATCATCAAGTAGGTTTCTCGTCGTACGCAGCTCAGTTTTTTCTTACGCGAAATACACAGGACCTATATCGGAATTCCAGTTGAACCTGTTGAAGAAGGCTCTAATTTCCACATATGAAGGTTGTGCCCCGACACGTTCTACGAGTATCTCACGAAAAACAACCGGGCATTTCACACGCGTGGGGAGCAGAAGTATTACGCCAAGTTTTGTTCCATAGTCCAGAGCTCCGGTACTGGAAAGACACGTTTAATGCTCGGGGTAAGTTTCATCATTGTGAGTCTGACAATTGAGTTGATACCTCCATGAAGCTTCGCAAAAAGGATGTGTGTGTGTGTGTGTTATACATGAACATTCGATCCCCAAAGGATAGACAGGGATATCCAGATCGTGATGATACACCCGCAGATATCCTTACCGGCTCTTGTACCTCCGAAGAGGAGTATCATCCCCGGTGCTACACATTTTTCGCAGCCGTCTTCAAGGTCCTTCGAACCACCCTACAGAAGAACCAGCCCCATTCAAAGTGGTACGATGAAATGTGCGAAATCGGTAGCCCTGCTCGTCGCTCCTTTTTTGAGGATCTGGATCGGGAGTGCGCCAACGCAAGTACAATGAACATACGATGTCTATTACCTTGTTCACATACTCAGTAGGTCAAAAGCGAGTCGGCCTCAGGAAAGGGGTATCAGGAGATCATGATGCGGTACCATCGGGAGATGGTTGCTAGTCAGAGCTTCCCACAGGCCACGAATCACAATCCTAAGGTCGTGATCGCTCTCGACGAGGCCCATGTATTGCATCACGGTTCAGAACCAAAATTTTCCAGAGCAAGTGTGTTCCTCCGGACTATCAATGAATATTCGGAGCCCAACAAAGAGGCAGTTTGCTTCAACAACGTTGATGGTTGTACACTTCGCATCTCCTCAAGCTCTATGCACATGACGTCATGATAGTTCAGTGTGTTGCGATTTAAAGCGATCCTAGTTCCCTCAGCAAGGGTCTCCGTCAAGGGACATCTACTTTTCCCGCCGTTTACGCAACTTGGATGAGATCAAAATGCCCCGGTACTCGGGGAGGTTCAACCCGACAAAGTTGCAAAGGCGGGGCACATCCTTCAATATGGACGTCCACTGCGTGTACTTTTTGGTCTCGTGCTTCAATTTCCACTAACTAATACACAGTTGGGTTTCACTGAAGGGTTACACCCTTGAACAACTCCTTTCGCTCGCCACATTGAAGTTGTGTGGAGAGAAAGAGTTTGAACTAAATCATAATCAGGTGTTCGCAGTGCTTGCTCAAAGATTCGGCTTCGACATCTCTTTCGGTCACCGCGATGCTGTTCATTATGTAGAGACTTCGGTGGCAAGTCATCTCCGCGTGTGTATCAACACCACCGAAGATCGAATTTGGAGCTAGATAGGATGAACGTCGTAGCGCAAGTCACGAGAAACGCTGAGCGATGCAAACCTTTGTACCACGTATCTTGCAAGATTGAGGTTGTGTAGGTGGCGCATTTGTGATTCTGCTCGTATGCTCAACCGTCGATCGAGAGGCCACCGGTGCCGAGACGAGGTTGGTCGGGATTCGAACGACCCTCTCACATGATGCGTTTTTGGGGCCACTTATGAAATATATCGGTATCACCTTGTGGATCTGGGGTTGTTGGTGGTTGCACTGCACTGCACTGGTCCTCTGCCAGTGCCGTATTGTCCACTCGTCCAAGCTGTACGGTGGATCATCAAACTCAATGTTAGATTATGAGACGGAACTCTGACTTTAATTCGTTCCCTTCCTTTGATCCAGCGTCCATGCATACCCAGTGTGAGAAATTTAGATACGCATCATTTTCGAACGACTTGCGTGCAAGCAACGCCTGCATGTCCTCTTCGTCCCATATCTGCCGTCCAAAGATGAATTCGAACCAATCTACGACCGGAATCATTTGACAGTCGGCAAGGTGCTCTTCCCACGTCAATGGCATATTGATAACCTTGCTCTTCGCCTGTGTACGAATGAACAAATCCTTTGCTAGCAACCACAGTAATCGGCTAGCCAGTTCGCCACATTGACCCATGTCGATCATGCCTGAGTTGACGGCTGCCAGCAGAGTACCCAAAGCAGGCTCCAGCTTTTCGGGCTCGTGCAGATTCATTGCGGCCACGCATGACAGGAGTGGTTCGGATGGATAACTTGTGAATCTCCAACTTCGGTCCAAGGTGGTCGCAAGACAGATTCGCGATATAAAAGCAGCGCATCACTAGTCAAGGTCGAACAACAACATGCCCCTCGGAACTCTCCCAGTTCGCCTCAACGATGCCATTCATCAAAAGCTCGATAGCGAAGTGGAGAAGGCCGTCGGAGATGATTTGGGTGGGATCTCCGATTTAACTGCCAGCTGGCAATATAGAACGTTGCTTAACGCCATCATCGAAAAAGGCTAACGGTGACCAAAGTACCTTGATAACGAGCAAGCAAAAAAAGCTTCTCAGCGCCTATGGAGAGTTGCAAGGTATGCTCGCTTCTGCTTGGAAGCACAAATCCTACCGCGAGATTCGAAACTTTAGTGCCTGTCCACGAGCCGTACGTTGCAATCATGTATTAACTGGAGTCGTTTGAGGCGACGTACCATGGCGCAGCCGTTGACGGCTTCTACGAATATTTGACATACAACGAAAAACTGTTCAAGACTGTGGACAATCCGCGGTACTATGCCAAGTTCTGTTCCATCGTCCAGAGTTCAGGCACTGGAAAATCAAGGATGTAACTGAGGTAAACAAACCATTTTTTTTCACGTATATCTGGTGACTGAACCGATCTCAGTTGAGCAAGAAGGATGTCATAGTAATCTACATGAACTTACGCGGGGAGAACGGCAATTTAGGTTACCCTCCGCGCAATCCGATCCCATCACGAATCTTGACCCAATTCCCACCTACTGAGGCCGGGTACCGGACCGTCTGCTACGCATTCTTCACCGCCGTTTTCGAACAGATGTGTGACATGAGCGACCCTTCCAGGTCTCCTGCCAGGGCTGATTTCTTTAGAATGATCGCTGAAAAATACGAAAAGGTGAGTACATTATTCTGCGTCCCATGTATGATTTCACAATCTTCTGTAGGCTCATGCTGACCTCGTGCGCGCACTTAACCGGTGCCCCTCTTCAACGGCAGAGGCTTCTTCCACGCCAGATGTTGACGAAACGAGTGATCCGATCACAGCCACCGACGTCGATACAACTGTCGATGAACTGGGGAAGCTCTCCCTTTCTGGTAGGTATTTCAGCTCGTATCACAAAAACTCTAGCTGAGTAATGTAGACAGACGTAGAACCAATCGTTTCTGATCCATCTCTTTTCTGCTTACACAAACATGGCTGCTTCTCTGGAGAGGGTCTTTTGCTGACAATTCCAACAAAAACAAGCTGGTGATCGCGCTCGACGAGGCCCACTCACTCACTCCGGTGCACCATGGTCAAGGAAAATACCACCCGGCAAGTGTTTTCTGCAGAGTTGGAAACGTGTATTCACATCTCCGGAACCATGCCGTTTGGGTGGTTTTCGCCTCGACGACTTCCAAGGTCGCCGATTTTTCGCCACCTAATCAAAAATGTCTGTAGTACTTTCCCCTTGTTCTGATCACTCGACTCGTTCCTCTTTCAGATAATTCCGACCGTGTTGCCATCATGGGTGAGAAGCTTTTCCCACCTTACACTCAACTGGGATGGGACCAGAGTGCATGGGGACTCGGAGATATCGACATCGAGCATGTTTCCCGGGTCGATCACATCGCAGGCTATGGAAGACCCTTGTACTGTTGTTTCACCCTCTTCGTTGCGACGTGTAACCTGATTATAGATGGCTCCCTCTCAAGACTGCACTTACGAATCACGTCCTCGCAGTGTTGGAATAGCGGTTCGGTTTGAGTGTCACGTTTGAACACCCAGATTTGGTCGAACATCTGGAGAACGGTGCACCCACACTCGATGGACAACAATCCATCCACAGCACTGATGGTGCCAAATTGGGTCTCCCACGATATCGTAGTCTGGTTAACATTTTCCGTCAATCATCTAATTTTAAAAAACTCAATTTGAGCATGTATAAGTAATGTAGCAGTAGCAAGTACATTTTAATCCTGAACCAAGCCATCAATAAAAGGAGTGTTAAGAGTGTCCCGCAATGCGATCAGAGAATGTGTGTGTGTGAGCGGACCAGCCAACTCATCGCCTCGAAAACACCACCGCGACAATCAACACAACAAGACACACAAAGAACGAGAGGAGTGCCCATAGACAACGCTTGGCCCACTTCACCTCCGTCTCTCTCATCTCGGTCAACATCTCCTTCTTTTCCTCCTCCGTCTTATCCGATTGCCAATCCACCGTCACGCGTATCGGCACAAACAAAAAATACACCCCAATGGCCCAAAAGACGGGAAATACTAGTATGTCAAACCGCTCAGTCCGAGTCGTGTTACGAGGGAGGGACAAACGTACAGAATCCGTATTTGAACATGTGTCGCGCGACAGTGTCCATCTCGAAATTTGGAGATGGGCTGTACCCAGGAAGCTTCTCGCCATCCCAGTCAGGCGCATATGGAGGGGGCACATGACGTTGCGCCCGCGTGCGCTGGCCCCGTCCCCCAAAGAAATCACCTAGCGCTTCATCGTTGAGTTGTCTCGGCGAGTGATGTAGCGGGGGTGGTGATAGCGTGTGTGTACTGCTCATCATGGTGGCGGCTACAGTGGCTTCTGATTCTCTGGACACGTGCACGCGTAGTTGCAGGTCCTCTGCAGGTGTGCGGGTGGACGATCCACCTTGGTTTCGTGCCAAGATATTGGACAATGGACTCATGGCTGAGAGAGAGCGCGGAGCGATGTGAATACGGTGGGGTGACCTACAACCGAGCTGACGTTGATGATTGCGGACCTAGCATCATATATACGTTGCATGATATCGCGCAGGTGGCGTGCGGACATGGCCCAGTTGGTCAAAGACAAAAGGGTGGGAGGAACGCGACGCATTGTGGTGTCTTGCCTAGAAAAGGAAGTCGACCCCCATACTAACCTAATATGGTCATGCATTACTCGCCCCCGAGACAAAAAGACAATAAAAACGCCCCCCGAAACGTCGCGCGGATTGTTACGTGAGAATGAAGCTGGTCTACACTCTCTATTGTCCCTATTGTCTTGCGATACAGTTTTGACCTTCTGGGAAGGGCTAGCTCTCGGCAATATTTCCGGGAACCTAATTGTCTCGACGGCCCAATGCCGCAAGATAGGCCGTCTTCAATATCGTTGCTATCTCTCCGCGAGATTCCAACAGCGGCAGGACAATGCAAAACGTGCCGCTCACAAACGCCCAGATACTGTGCCATCAAGATCAACCGGACCGCCTCGAGCCGAAAGAAACGCAACATACATGGAGCAAGCGGTCCAGAACGTGAAAAACTCCCGACTAAATACATAGTGCGAGAAAAACATCGGCAACGGCACTGAGAGTGACAGAACGTCGTCAGAAACTCAAAACCACTCTAGGGCGCAAAAACGCACCAATGATCGCCACTATAACCGTAAAAACGGTCGAGTAGATGAATGCCTTCTTGAAGACGCGCTTTAGAGACGCCATTCGTTGTTCTTCGTCTTTTGATGGCCCATCCGAGTTTTTCTTCGACTGTTTCTCGGGGTCGAGAGATGTGTCCTCCTTCTTGGAGTTATATTCCGACTCGCCCTGTACGCGTTCCTCATCAATGCAATCGTCCAACATTGCAATCGCTCGCGTTCCAGAAAAGTCATAGTCCGCCGGACCTGTACCACCGCTTCAAACATTATACGGATCCGATTTGATACCCAACGTACTCATCAAGGACACAGACACCGTAAGTATCCCCGAAAACAGAAGCCCCGTAAGTCCACTGCAGACAGCGGAATAAGGGTCCGCAAGATTGGGGATATTGATTTGTCCTGTCGCATTCCATCGTCAATTGGTCGGGATCGTGAAGCAGGAACAGAGAGGTACCATATATCTTCCAGCAACCAATCATCCATGCCAACATCCCTAGACATGCCCCGCCGATTGCTCCACAGAATACACCTGCACGCGTCAGCTTGGACCACGAGACCGTAAGTGCGATCGGTATAACCGCAGGGCTGAGAATGACACCCCTAGAACGAGTTAGTTGCGTCCGCGGAGTATATGGACGATCTCACTGTACATAAAAGAGCTAAGTAGAACGCGGTCAGCGCGAGACTCGGTAACGGCAACACAAATCTTACCCATCCTAGGTTGATGTTTCCGGCATTGAGCTAGAAATGCATCATTACATACTGCATGATGGACTCATAAAGCACCTTACAATAGAAGCCCAGCACCCCATCCAAACAGCCCAGAAGCAGATGAAATAATGAGATATTCTGACAATCTCTTCTCCCGTTGCTTTGGGTCGGAAATAGGTTCGGTATATACTAGCACATGTCAGCATCAACGAAAGCATTCATCAAAGAGTATCAGATCCGTACTCATACGAGCTGAGAACAGTAAGCGATGTTTACGTTTTTATAAAATTACTACACTCACAAGAGACTCGATACCCCAATGAGTTCGGCACTTGCAGCAGACGTGACGGCCATACTAGAAAGAGTTGACTAACCCATTTCACAAGGGAAATTTTTTTGCCCACTCACAAGACAACGAGCAGAACAGAAATTGCACCACCCTTTCCCATAAGAACAACTGCAGCTGCCGGTGCAGCAAGCCCAGCGCTCGACTGAGTCGGGGACAGTGGGGAAGGGTATGTCGGGAAATTTGGCTGGAGTATTCGTCGTTGGCGATAGATCACATTCACTAGTCAGAACTTACATTGTTGAGCAGTGCCCTTGCACTCAGGCCAAGGCAGGAGGCGAAAGCCCAAGGGACCGCAAACCAGGAAAGACCGCCCAACATCTAAGAACATGGTCGTTGCCTCGGAATTCACTACTGGGCCCTGTACTCACATATGCTTTCGTTGTCGATTCGGGATGGCTCGCAATCGCCTGATGGTGAGATTATCATCTACGCAGTATGCGATCCAGTTCTCAGATCTACTTACTCTCTGCCAGTAACCTGCGCGCGTTTTGTCAGCCTCGTGTTCCTGGGTAAGAGATCCTCGGGCTCACCTTGGTCACAAAATACCCCGGCAAAGCCAGAAAGAATGGTCGCCGCACCGAACACGAGACCTTGATTGGACTTCATGGTAAGGTAGCTTCCATCCTGATTACCCATAACCGGTGAATCGATCGCCGCCTGTTGCAACAAATCATAAAGTGCCGAGACACTTCCAACCGCGGGAGATGTCCCACTACAGTGGAACTCGTTCAGTTTTGTGTTAGTCAATCGGACGGAAAAAGCAGGAGACTGACTATGCCCTGAAAATGAATATGTAGATGATAATGAAGAGGATGATGGTATGACTCCAGTCGCAGATGAATGTCGCACGTAAACCTCCGAAAATGACGTAGACAGCAATCCCAATGGGCAACAAGAAACAAGCAGCGTTGATGTTCATCCCCGTCAGCGCGTTGACCGTTGCAGCACCTCCAACTAAGCAGCGGGGTCAGTAACTTGTTAGACAGTGACAAATACTGTGCACGAACGGAGCAATGACCCGCAGACGATCAAGATACAGAGGAAGCCATAAAATGTGAAGAGGAGATGGCCTGCAGTTCCGAACCGTGCCTTGACTATCTCCAGGAACGTATGGGCACCGTTCGCGTTCATCTTCACTTTAGATGCAACCATGCCGAACATGCAGACTTGGATAGTTCCACCGACGGCGTACCACCTTCAGAATGGCCAAAAGTTGACATCCGGGACGCGCCCAGGAGCGAGTTTGACTCACCATGGTCCACTGACGCCTGTAGTAACATGAGCAACTGACCATCAAGAAACACGACGAAACCAACCAAAAGTGTATGCCGCCGTACTCGACTGGAGAAGGGTAGCACTCCACGTCCACGCACTTACTCTATTTTCGAGAATTCAATCGCACGACTTTTTCGAACGAAAAGATGAGCCACATACATTCCGCAGCAAACTAGACCAGGCTAAGAAACGAGTTCAGTGGTGATAGATCTCGGTAACAAACAACCGAGTGAGACACCTTGACGCTCCTCGAAGCGCTCTGCAAGAGTATGAATGATAGTAATGCACTGATAATCTTTGGACGCACAGTAAACTCCTCGGATGAAGCAGGGGAGAATTTGAAAAATTTGCGTTGGAGCATGGTCAACATCAACATGATGAAAGCAAAGAAGAATCCAACCCCTGCATCTCGATGAAGACAGATCATCGGCTGCGAGCGTCAGCGAACGCACCGACGACCACACCATATCCGACGCTTTGGCCTAGCAGGCATCGATTTCAACGAGCGTTGTTTCAAGTCTAATATGAGTGGCCACGTACTTAGAAGAGGCTTGAACTCCGAATAGGCTTGAGCGCTGGACATTGCTACAAACTGGAGAGATGGCAAGGGATGGGAATGACAACCCTACCAGGCTCTGCAGTGCTATCTGCTGGCTAACACATATCCCACATGGTTCTAAGAATACACACTGGAAGATAAGATTCAACAACGAATTGGCAAAACTGTATAATACTTACCAGGCAAACGTTGGTTGATTGGTCATTCTTCGGATTGATATTTGATCAGACGGAAATGATGACCGCGTTAGTAATAGTTCCAGCCCATGACTCTGAACCGACGGCCGCCCAGTGACAAACGGTGCCCACTGAGACGACTTTTCCGAGAAGAAGTTGCGACCAGGGAATGCCATTCAAACAGCATAATATTCAACATTACAGAAAGACGTTGTATCACCCGACCAGAAACATTACGATGAGGATGCAGAAAGTGGTACAGAACTTGAAGACGCATCAGAACCGTCCCTTTGCTGCTTCGCCAGGCAAGCTCTGGATCGGGTTGAGTCGTGAGGACTGAGTATCCAAAATGCGACTCAGTCATACTCGAGCTCAGAGACGTTGTCATGAAGATCACGTACCCGTTCCACACCGCGAGTACTCCCAACGTCCTCTCTCTCGCCACAGCCGACATGTTCGCCCAGTTGGAGATTCTCGACAACGTCTAGGGAATGAATGATCGCAGCGCGCTCACCAGGTCCATCGGGAGAATGGTTCGAAACCCTACCCCGTCGCCGCTTATGATCAACGGACCAAGATTATCGGGCTTCATTGGCATATTTTCACCGATCGGGACGTTTGGAACAAATGGATCTTCGAGCGACTCGGGACTTGGAGCAGGCAGGAGTGGAGCGTTCGCAGTAGACGAATTCGTCGACATTACGCTAGCGGCTGACTTGATGGTGCACTTGTAAGTGGTACTGCAAAACAACGGCCGAAGTTCAATAGGTTAGTGCAGACGGTCAGTGTGATATGCTCTCTACGATTCAGATTCACTAGGCCAGTCTATATCACAATCATCCCAGCACATATAAGAGCCAGCCCCAGTCGTCCTTGACAATCTGGGGCCATCGCCACCGCACAAGCACCACCCACACTCTCGGCCGAGATCATCATTCGAGCATGTCTGGATCTCAGCTTCCAGCCATCTCAGCCTCTCAACACGACGCTCTAAGCGAGGCAGCCTCAAATCTCGTCTCTCGCATCCCTCAACTCCTCCGCCGCCTCCGCGATCTCGAGAACGAAGAAGCCAAGCTCGACGCACAGGCACGTCAGCTCGTGGGGCATCTCCCATCCACCAGACCATCCAAACCAAACTTCTCTACTCCAGTGTCCAAGCTTCGAACCCGGTCCCCGAAAAGCGCGGTCAATAGAGGCACTCCACACACTCCACCACCCATCAATCCAAGTATATACCATTTTCCTGACTTGCTAAACAAAACATTGAATGTGTTTGCAGGAAATTTCGAGACACCTATGAAAGCTTTTCTGTTGATGGAGTCGTTCGCATTAGCAATGTCAGTCAGAAGTAAACGCAAAGGAAGGATGTTCTTAGGCGGAGATGGCACCGAGTTTGGGGAAAGAAGATAGAGCTAAGATGATGAAGGCATGACCCGTGATTGTTGCAACTTCGTTCCATGGGATTAGATAGATGGCTGACTTTATTGTAGGCTGGGTGAGACATGTTAGTTCGGAATGATAATCTTGTGTTTCAGTAAATGCAACGACGAAAACTAAGTGGCCTGTATACTATCCTGAGTCAAATATGTATAATATCTACATCCTGTCACGGAACCCAGTCAGACTTTCAGACAAGGACATACGTACGCTGACTTACTACAAAATACCAGTCGCAACCAGCGCCTACGCACCGAACTGGTATCCATCAACTACATCATCCCACAGCCTCTTCGTATCGACGACAGCATCTAATCGCGAAGCAAGCAAGAAGGCCCCACTTAATTTCCTTGATATCGTTGTTAGCAAGATCGCGATTGTAATAGCCAAAAACGCAACAAACTGACCTATTAAGACTATAGGTCTCTCTAGGTGGTGGAGTGAGTCTGTGCTGAAGCATGGTGGGGATATGTGCACGAATCTGGCCAGTGACATCTGCCCAACGGGAACCCGGGCCAAACGGAAACGGTTGGGACGTAGATGGTCTGAAGGGTGTCGCGAGTAGAATCATGGAATCGATGTGCGCATTTAACATGATCTGTGAAGTAGTATGCAAATGATAGTAAGGATATGTCACTGTTGCAAAAAGCCCACACAAACCTCGTTCTCCCCACCTGTGAGGTAACCTAGTTTTAGACTCCATTCCGCGCAAGCATTGCGATCCTCGGCTGCGGCGGCTCGAAGAAGGTGCAACCAATCATCCATGAATTCCTTGGTATATTCGCGCGTGGCACCAAAGTCGACCAGCGAGACCTCATAGGCTATCAATGCGATGCATATTGTAGATAGCAGTACACGAACCTGTTGCGTAGAGGAGTTCCACAAAAAGTTGCTCCAGTTTGGGTCAGTCTGCATCAGTCGGAACTGAAAGAGTTCCCGCAAGCACAGCCCAATAATGCGTTTCGCGATCTGTTAATAGTATCGATCAACCAGAGGAACAGTTATACCACTGATCGCGATACCTCATTACGCTCTTCTTGTGGAAGAGCCGAAACAGATAGCTCTCCGACGCTGACACCACCGACGTGTTCCATGACGAGTACACGGTCGGTGCTGCCCTCCCACACCCAGGGGATTTTGAAGCGAGGATCCTGGCCAAGAAGCTCGGCCGAATGATATCGTCGTAGAAAATGCGCTTCCCTTGAATAATCACACTCATCGGCTAGTTCATCCTTCATGACCTTGAAAATAGCCCATTGAACAATGTCTCTGAAATGCACAATAGGACCTACTTGAACCGTGCGGTCCAGAAACAACCCCTTTGGCAATAGTTGTCCGGCGGTCAGCAGTAATTTGACATAACTTAGATCACTAGCAATTGAGTTTACGATGTTTGGGAACTGTATTTTAACGGCAACCCTGTCTTCCCGGCCAGTAGGTGAGGCAGAGGCTCTCAATACTGCACTGTGAACCTGTCCAATCGAGGCAGCTGCAAAGGGTATACGATCAAATGAAGTAAAATTATTCGCCCACAAAGGACCAAGGGCAAGCGTCATCACTTCCTGTTACGGCATGAGTGAATGTGTACAACCAGTAGGACGTCAAAACCACCTCCATCTGCCAATCCGGCATATAATGAGCACTATCCTGTACTCGTCTGAGTATCTTGTCCACTTCTGGTGGGAGAATATGCGTGTCTGATTCATAGTTATGAATACGCCTCTCATCACTTGAGCTGAGAACACTCGGACCTTGTATGCTCATGAACTGACCGAGCTTAAGAGCAGCACCTCTCATCTGTGAGAGTTTTGAGACCAGTCGCTTAACATTAGCCTCCGACATGATCAAGGAACCTTGTTGGCCATCATTCGAAGCAGCCGTTGACCGACGGATGATCTCCGAGGCAGCACCGTAACCGAGAGATGCGGCGAGTCCTACGAAGTTCGAAAATGGATGAGTATTGTGCTAGTGTATGGAACTTAAACTTACCTCCGTAATGGAATAGACGACCTATCCTGGAGGAAGGCACCTTTGAGGATTGTAGGTGCCGTACTGCAACAGGATCAGCCATTTGGGGATTGACTGTCGAAGATGCGGGCAGAGTCTCTAACAGCTGGTTAATAATGGACATTGTAAAGTGAGTTGCACTGGTTGTGCCAAGGCAGAAATCGAATAGAGATGCAAAAGTACCCACGTCGCTGTTCGTGACATCGGTATGGTTCGAGGATAGTGCACTATCTTGACATCCCGTGATGATTTTTGGATCTTGAGGAGGGTCAGACCCTTCAATGATGGTAGGGTCCGCGGAAGCGGGAGTTCCGGGGTTAAAATGTGGTAGTAGGGAAGTCCGAGTGTCGGGTTCAACATTGTACGGCGGGGTTGGGCTCTTGTTTTCCCCCGCAACGTTTGGTGAGATTTTGAGAGATGAGTTTGTGACTACTTGCGCGTTTCTGATCTGTGCTGCACGGACTAGAATATCAACGACCGAGTGAGTGACGCATAACCATCCAAACACGGGCGATGGTGGCATTTACAAATGATGCACTAGCACAGCCACGGTACAGAACCCCGAGGGCAAATCTCTGGCGTCAATATTTATCCAACTTGTCCGCACACCTGGCACCACAACAGCAGGAAATGTCCTTTCAGGAAAATATTGATGTCCCCGCGTCGCAGGAGCTAGCTGACATACGTCGCGATGTGATCAATATGGTGGCTGGTTCCATACTACAGTTGACTTTCTCACAACGTATACTACTAGTATACGTTATGATTTTTTTTATACGTTATGAGAAAGTCAACCGTACACCGTATCCGCTTGGTTCAAGACATCCGCGATTCTTTTCTTCTTTTCATATTTAATGGGTGACTATCATCTCAGCCTGCCGTAGAACTTTTCACGGGCCTTTACGCCTCGCCGAGCTTCCTCTTCCTTGAGTTTAGCCTCCAATCCCGCCCATGCATTCCTGGCATACGTCTCTGCAAGCTGCGATATCATGAAGACCAGCTCAAAGAAAGGAAGAATCATAAAGACTGATGCCAACCTTGATAAGATTTCTCACTTGGTCCATGGTAGACACTTCTAGGCCAACCAATCGGAAAGTTTGCAGAATAGGTTTCCCCCTCGGGAACGCATACATCACATACATCCGCAATGGCACAGAGGCTTCTTCTTGTAACGTGGCGTCCAGAAAGTGCACGTTCGATAACTGGTCATAAATGAATCGATGTGTGAGCAGAATCTCCCCCATGAACAGAACAAAAAGGTCAGGAACGACACGCACGACATTCAATGTGACGCACACCGGCCACGACTCCCTCCCATTCAGGATTTCTCCTTCGTCCCAGTAGTCAGTGAGCTCGAAATCGGTCGCTCCGCTCACCACCTTGGTCGTAAATCCATCCTTCCCCCCTGCTTTCCCATCGACATCTATGTCCATCCCAATATCACCTTGGTTACCGTGGCTTGGTGGGGCTCGATACTCTACCCCTTTTGTGCGCGGCACCTTGGTATCCCAGAGCGCAGCTCGACACGCGAGCATGAGGCAATCAACGATGTTTCCGCTGTCCGCGAACACGACTGCATCTAGCTTTACAGCCCAGGCTTTTCTCCCCGGCACGATGACCAAATTGTTTGGACGGAGAGACGGATGGGAGAGCGCGCTCTCCAAAAGAATTGTCAGGTCTGATTGGAAGTCATCCAACGCGTTCGAGGACAAGGAAGGATAAGCTGCGGGTGAACTATAAAAGGCCGTTCGCGTCCGTGGGTTTCTAATAAAAAAAAGCGTCCCAGAACGATGGATAGATACTCACCAGGAGACGGTGCATGCGATTTTTCCTCCTTCGTCTTCTTCTTCACCGGTCCCAGCGACTTCTAGTTTCACTCCAACAACCACTTCTGTCCCACCACCCGCACCTCCTACCTCTTGCACGTATCCACCTCGTCCGGGACGTCCTATACACACTTTGGCACTCCCATTTGCAAGAGGAACGACTCCCGTCTCGAGTGCGATAGGTCTGTAATCATCCAGTGCACGACCATCGATTCGTAGTGGTGGATTAGACAGAAGCGATGATTGGATGTACGACTTTTCAGCTTTGGACAACGAGGTCATCGTTATGGATCATCTTTATGTACCCCGCGTTGCGCTCAAATGATAAAGCGACCCGAAACATAATCACACTCCTGCATCTAGTACCCCTAGCTGAACACTAATCCTCACTAAGGCCTTGTTCATCTTCGTATAATATTCAATGTGCCTGCCTGGTTCCAGCACAGCCACTTGGAACTCAGGACGAGCAGTCGTTCGAATCCCGACCAACTTCATCTCGGTACCGGTGGACTCTCGATCGGTAGTACACGGCGGGAGCAGAATCACGGATGCACCATCTACACAACCCCAATCTTGCAAGATATGTGGTACAAAGGTTTGCATCGCTCAGCGTTTCTCGTGACTTGCGCTACGATGTTCATCCCATCTTAGCTCCGACGTGATATCTGATTTGCGAGTCAACATACTCGAGGAGAATTCAACGAAAGTTATATGGTATAAAGTATGGCCTGTTTGACTTGATTTTCTGTCACAGTCTCACAGAGTACCAGGAACGCTTCCTCTCGGACCAGGAGATCATTGAACATATCGTCGTGAGTATTATACATTATAGAACTCAAACGGAACTCAAACGTCGTCACAGCACAACCAAACATCGACCATCTGTTGGATCATCCACCGCCCGAAACAGGGGTGGTACATTCGCATCCGATCACCAACTTTTCCCCCAGGGGTCTTTATCCCACTGCTTCCCGTGCCACGTTCTTGGCCAAGTTTTACCGATGGGGCCTTGTTTTTTTCGTGTCGTACAAACGTGTACCCTTCTCCGCCAGCGTTCGCAGAAGTCGACAGTAACAAATCTTCGACTGATAGCCTGGCTTCGGATAGCACGGCCGTGCACTCTTACCCCCCTACCCCTCCCTCAGCACCAGTTACCATCACCCCTCCTTCCCCACCGCCAATTGACGCAAAACTCAACACGATCGAGTCAACGTCCACTGGGTTTCCGAAGAACGCGCCCAAAATGGTGGCCACAAAGATCACGCAATTCCTTCTCGCCCATTCAACCCCACATGTGCCCGCTCCGCAGCCTGGTGAAGAGCGATCACTCTTTACGCGTGCATTTTCCCTCCTCCAGAACAATAAACCTTCTCACTCTGTTTCTTTCACGCTCTGTACGCTGGACAGACCAGGTAATGCGCCACAGGTGGCTGGTCCATCCTCGGAACCACGCCAGAGGCTCTCACAGCTTATTCCCAAGATACCCTCGCCACTTGTTACGTTTCACGACAGAACACCGATATTGACAGTTGGTTCGGTCACCGGGTTGCTAGAGATAGACCGTGCAGAGGAGCGAATCTTGGGTGTGGACACGAGTTTCTGGATTGCTGTTGCGTTGACATACTTAGAGTTTTTGGAAGAAAGAGAGGTATGTTTGACTCTGCGATTTATTCTCCTATGCTAGGTCTGACGTGGTTGAATGCAGAGTTATCTAGCTGCGCTCACAGACTAACGATACCATGTTGCTATGATCAATGTACTATCCATCTTCACTTACCTCGATAAACCCTAACCCTATGCCAGGGCCTCCAAACGTGATTGATTTTGTCACACGTGACCATGACAGGGTGTGCGGAGTTTGAAATACCAAGCTTTTTCGAACCACAACCACGGTCAGCCAGCTGACCAACTTCAACTTGTTCAAATCACATTCACACCATGGTACGTCGCGACGCCCTTTTATGATCTCCTTCCATGATTCATACGCGTGCTATAGTCTGTAACACCGGCTACGATGCGCCGCTTAATGCGCGAGATTTCAGAGCTGAAGAACAGTCCTCCAGAAGGGATTCGTATCGTCACAAACGAGGAGAATATTCTTGATGTTACCGGAATAATCGAGGGACCTGGTAAGGCCATGTGTTGTCGCATATCATTACTTAAACTGAGCGTGTTTTCACGTGTGGCTAGAGGGTACGCCATATGCAGGAGGGTACTTCAGAGTACGGTTCAAATTCACTGAAGAATTTCCTGCAGCCCCTCCGAAATGTTTGTGATTCATTGTGGAATTGCTGTCACTCTTCTGACGCGTGTCGCAGGCTGGTTTGCTACCAAGATCTTCCATCCGAACGTATCGTCTGCCGGCGAGATATGTGTAAACACCCTGAAGAAGGACTGGAAGTCCACGTATGGCATTGGTCACATTTTAGTGACCGTAAAGTGTCTTCTCATCTATCCAAATCCCGAATCCGCGCTTGATGAAGAAGCTGGGAAGTTGTTACTGGAGGATTATGACTGTTATTTCTCGCGAGCGAAGCTCATCACGGGCGTGCACGCCACCCCACGGACGAAGCCCCCGGAATTCCAATCCTCAAGTGTGAATGACTTGGAGGCCTGCATTGGACTACCCACTGCCACTCCGAGTGCACCAGAACCCGTCCAGGCGATTGCAATTCCATCGACGTCAACACACCAGTCCGTTCTGTCGATGCCAACTTCACAACCGCTGCAATCCCCCTCCGAAAGCATGCTTCACCTATCCCATTCATCGTCCTGCGCAAGTAAGGATAGCAAGGAACGCGTGACGTCACCTTCCCCACTATCCACTGCCGATTCGAATGTAGGGACGCTCGGTACAGCCTCGAAGGCGGTGAAGAGGACAGCAGCGCCGGGAACCGTGAATGTAGAAAAGCGAAAGAAGGCTCTGAAGCGACTATGACGATGCTAGGTACATTTGATGATTGTACTGTCGATGAGCTTGTCCTTGTGTACTGTTGTCAAAATTCATGACGTAATGTCACGCCTGTGACATATCATGTGACAGCGGAAAGACGCGACAATTTTCGGACATATAAAGCTAGCTATTAGTGCTACCTCATCTCTTCCTCCCCCGTCATGCTCTCGAGGTCTTTATTGGCTCGTACCGGTTCCCTTAGACTGTCAGCAACGTTGAGGACGCAAATATGCTTGCGTTCACTGAGTAGTCTGCGCCTTGGCCAGTCAGCATCATCGTTCACGAGTTCACGATCGTTCTTTGCTGCACCAGCACTCCGCACCGAAAACCGCACCGAATGGTCAGCCTCTCCTCCCCCTTCGGGAAAATGCTACATTGGAAACATTCCCTACAAGGTAACCGCTGAACAACTCAAGGAAGCATTCTCAGAGTTTGGAAAAGTCAAGTCCGTCAGAATGCGTGCGTTGCATCTTTTAAAAACGCGTGCGAGGTGTGCGTTGAGGCTGATCCTGTTCTACACCATTAGTGACCTCGGACGGGGGCATGTCGAGAGGTATGGGATTCGTCGAGTTCGAGTCGGTCGCGGAGGCGGTCGGTTTTGTCGAGGCGCATGAGGCGGACCCTATATTTGTGCTGGATAGGCAAATTGTTGTGAAGCATGCGCAAAAGGCGAGGGACGCATCAAAGTCTGCCGATCCTACCGACACGCTCATGCTGTTCAACTTCCAAGGGGAGTCAGAAGGCGAGGTACGGAACATGTTTGGCAGTTATGCGGATATAATTCTGGCGGTGCGGTTTGGTGAGTAGCGCGTTTTATCATCACCTTGGCTATGGGTGTTGAGGATTTTGCTTTTCATACCTAGACAAAAAGGAGGTGAACTTGGCGTCGAGAAAAGCTTTCGTACAGTTCCGCGATGTGGATATCGCGACGGAGGCTATGGACGCCTTTAAGAACCAAAATGAGGATGTTCGAATCACGTACGCTAAACACAGACAACCCCCGGCCAACTACCCTCTTACATCTAGACTATTACAACACCGGGCCAAATAGACGTGTCGGGTCACCTGTTCTGATTCACTTTACCTACCTTAATCCATTCACTCGATGATCCCTTCTGGAACTGGAGCAGAGAAGTATAATATTATATTCCCTGAGCTGTTCCACCCGGTGTCTGCCCCTGAAAGCCACCCGTCAATTATTCCAGGTACTCCATCGTTCTGGCGTGTATTATTGGTGAGCAATTTGTGTAAACGCTAATTTTAGCTAAGATCGGTGGTGAACAAGTTATTGGTAGTCTGCGCTCAAACTTTTTCATCGCATAAATCAAGAATCCCCAGATCTGGTCACAGGACACGCCTTTGTTCGGGTCAATGGACTGTCTCAACTTGAGCTCTGTCATGTTTGGATCGGACTGGTTATGATCTGGTTTAGCCCGGGGAAGACGAGTCAATTTCCGGTCTCCTAAGGCTCAGACCGTGAGGGCCTCTGCAGTCCACTGAGTGGCTTCGAGTCAAGCTTCGGCTCTCAAGACTCATTGTACACCATACGACGACAAACATGCAGTTTCTTTCATAATGGCCCATACAGTTAGGTGTATCATCTACTAAACCAAGCCCTAGTCTACCACCATCGTGCGCTAGTTGTCTTTGACATACTGGACAATGGGAACGTGCCCGAATCATCATCAGCACTCAATGAAGCCTAGACCTGGAGGAAATTAAAGATGAGACATCATAGCCATCAAACTCGTCTTCGGAGAACAGCCGTCCGTCAAGAAGTTTTCCCATGTGTGTCAGTGCAAAGCACATGCCTCGCCTGCGAAAGCCCATCAATTTTTTTTTTTTCCTGAGGGACGGCAGGGGCGTCCTTTGGAGCGTGTGTATGTTCTGTAGGTGCCTTGGTCGATCCCTCGGCGCGATGAACCCGTTGCATCCAACCTCGATTCCCTCTTCGCCTCCCAGGTCCCTTGCGTACACACAAAGGAAACGACATAACCGGATGTACGCCTCGAAGTCTTTTAGGTACAGCTGCCCAGAAAACACGTTTAACTGGTCCACGAGAAGTGATGGAGCAATCCACCCAACTGGGACCGTGGGGATGCTGTACAAGGCCAGATCCTCGCATGTTTTCATGGACTTGGTGACACGCGGCGTGTACAGATGCAGGTGGACGTATTCGCTCAACCTGATATCCGGTAACAACTGGCTAACTTCGTAAGGGCTCAAAAGGACGAGAACTTCGTTGCGAGCCCTTATCCCGGAGAGAATCCAATGGACGGATCGCAAGTAGTCATCGACGTTTCTCGATGATATGATAGCGTTCTTGAAGTCTGTCGTTGCCAACGCGGATGAACTCCAAACATGTGCTTCGTGGGTAGCTGCAGAGGTCGTATCGAGTGTTTCGAAAGCAGGATGGAGAGCTTGGGTACTGGAAGGAACGGTGCCTGTCTCTACAAAGGTAACGATATCTGGATGGATTGAATAGATCGCTGGTGGTACCCTCGGGGGGCGTTCCACCTGTCGTTCGCGTTCAGCTTCATGGATGACCTCACGTTCTTGCTCTTCTACCACGTTCACGCTTCGGAAACGACAAAACCCCAAGCACTTCGCATCGTTGGCGAATGCCCGAAGTGACCGCCAAGGCAAGGCTTGAACTGTCCTTGGGCCCATAGAGAGACTTGGCATCTGGTTTGAGCCACTTGTCCGATAACTCTTTCGAGGTCAACTGGTTTTTGCAAAAGTTGGACCAAGCAGCATATCGGTATGTATCCTTGTTGTACCCAATGGGGCACTCGCTGCTGAATATCGTCACACGTTTCACGTATCGCCCAGTGTAGGATATCCATGGTATTGATATCGTCCGAAGGACCTTTAGAAGTCACGGAGCGGATAATCCATGGATGGGTCGTCCTGTTTGAGTAGAATTTCGAAAGATACCATCAACTGTTCTTCATTGAGGCCCATAGTAGTACGATAGACAGGCGAGGATGATGGCAACGTCGGGGTCCGAACTTGGCCCTTTGTGCCGGGATGTCTTTCACCCTGTAGGGGACTGCAAGCATGGTATGGTACGGGTTGGGGCGAGACCGTAGTCTACCCGCCATCGGCGCTCTCTGAGAGTGAACAAAAGAATGTCGGTTACCAAGAGGCCGCGCAGAAGTAGCAGTCCACTCTACAAAGAAGATCCCTGAGGGTACTCCTTTACCAATCGGACTTGTTCAGCAGGTACATCCTCGCACGATATGAAACTTTGAATCGCGACCTTGAGGTCTGTGCGAAATTGTACGAAATTGAGGTTTGGAAGGAGATCGTCAATGATGTCTTTCACTATGCATGAGATTAGCTTTTGACCAGCGTCTGCATGTAAAATGCGAAAGTGGGGAAATGATCCGGGGTGCCGGGACAGATTGTAGTTGTACTCCAATCCAAGCCGGAAAAGCTCCCGAAGGGAAGGCGCATGTTTTTTGACGAGGCTGAGTACTTGTTGTGTGGTTGTCCACCGTTCGGGGAAGCCCTCCATATGTTGCTAATTACCGATAGTGTACACTAGCTGATACCGAATATGAAGGATTTCGTCACTCTCGTCCAGAATATCTCGTGAATGAGAATAGAGCAATCTTTATAACTCCAGCAACGGAGGTCCCACGTACGTATCTTCTGCTTCAGACAACTGCTTCTCCACATTCCACACTCACTAGCTTGAGGGACAAAACATGCTCTGATCGGACAAGCAGAATCCCGCGCTCCTTCATGCATTCCAACATGATATCGCAGAGGGCAGTCACTCTCTGACGATTAAGCCCGAGAGAACGGGAGAATGTATATTCGCCTGTTGGTGAATCCAGCAAGTCGGTCCACGAGCAGATGAAACATCTGCGCTGGCAATGCCTTTGGGACAATGACGCGGACGAGTTGGTCACCGTTGGCAAGAACAGCAGCAACTATAGGGACAATGATAGATGACCTTCCCTCACCCATATTGAGCTGCATGGCCGTGTTATCACCCGAGCGCGGTGATATCATTTCATGGGCTACCTCAGCTTGAACGCGACAGATGAAAAAGTTGCCTTGCAGCTGATATGGGCAAGTATGTGGCGTCAGCAGGACATACTATTTCCACGCTACGAAAATGACATATCTAGACTAGTAGCCAGTCTGGATGCATTTCTGCGTTCCACACCCTTCGTCTTGTAGCTCCCTGTGGAGCTCCTCATGATGATTATCCAGGTGTAGTCGAAGCAGTCTCCCGGAACGCTGAAGCTCAACCAGGAGTAAAGCTAGCCCTGTAAGACATTCCTTCCAATCTTCGGAGATTGTGATTGGTGAGTTGGACGCGAGGAACTTAAGAAGTACGCGCGCGATGATGCGTGGCCATTGACCAGACTGTTCAAGAGCTTGCTCAGCCTGGCCTCTTGGGCCTAGATGCCACTGGAGATGCCGAGGGCCCTCTATGTATTTGGCTCTGGATCGAAGATAGTGTGCCACAAGGGTCTCGGCATCAGGTAGCTTTGTCGTCTCCTGAGCTACAAGGGACATTTCACTTCCAAAGTGCTCTGAACTAGCTCGGAGGGCCGAGATATATCGATGCTAAAATGGATCCACTGCATTCGCATCAACGGTAGAAATTAGTTGATGCAACGGGCCAGAGCTAGAGAGTGAAGTATTTCCAACGACGGCAGTATTACGGGGCAATCTGCCATGCGCTCGTAACGATGGTCGTGGTCCGGAGAATAGCTGGTCCACCGTGAACGTCCAGGGGATGTGAGAGGGGATACTTTGCGAGGATTCAAAGGTGTATTGAAGGTTGGGCGTTGGGGAAGTCCAGGAGCACGGTTCCCAAAATTTCCTGAACACGAGTGAGATGCTCTTTGAGCTTAAGGTTCCGATAACGGCTGGAGAAGTGGCTTTCGACGTTGGATGTAAATGATGCCACATCATATAAATCGAGGTCGAGTGAGCACCCCGGGGGGGTTCCACATGGCCAAGATCTAAGCAAACGGTTGACTGTTGCATCTCCATCCGAGTCTAGTCTAGCTTCATTTGGAATCGGCGGTGTCCCAGTTCGTAGGGATCCTCATGATCTCTTGCGGATTCGGAACTTTCAGGGCTATGTTCAAAGGAGTGGGCAGAATCGAAAACGTATTTGCGGAGGGTGGCCGAGGAAGGGTGGTACTCGTCTGAGATAGTATATGAATCATAGCATGGCGGGTCCTCGAAACGAAATTGTGAGTGTGAAGCAAAGGCTACGAGCATGGACACTAGACCGCTAAGTTCAGGAGAAGCATACACCATGGCAGGCAGGGAGAAAAGCAATTGGAACCATTTTCCTCCGTCGCTTCCTCGCAGGAGACTGAATGCCTTGAGCCATATCAAAGGAAGGTTGGGAGCCAACCACGATCTGGCGTATCGGAGAGACAAAGCAGCATCCCCAGACATATCCGTCCATGATTCCACCATGCTCAACATATCCGTTGTGGTTGCATTGGCAGTTCGACGGTAAACGGTGGTCGCCGCTGTATAAGCGCGATGTTCCCTTGAGTCATACTCCACAACATGTCTAGCTGGGTACTGGACATCGTGATGTGTATCGGAAAGCTGCTCGGAAAAGTCTGTAGGCAATAGATACGCGACTCGTCGTGCGCTGCGTTCCAGCAGATAAGCTTCCCGGAATGGAAATGCTTGGAAGAAATGGCCTGATCGACTTTCGTGGAATAATTGAAGTTTTTCATGGTGCGTCTTCATCGCTTTGGCGGTAATGTACAACTCGTGATGTTGAGAGATTGCCGGAAGGTCGAGCAACTCCACTTTCTGCATGCACATAGCATCTTCAGGGTGCCATGTGCGTGCTCAGGAGCTCGGCATCGCGGGAACTGAACCTCATAATTGACCGGCAACTAGCTGATCGGAGCAGAGACAACGCTTCCTCTGTACCCGACCTGCTTGTGAGTGGATCGGTGCCACATCCGTTCGTCAAAGCGTGCAGGTAAGCACAGTAGAGTTTGCTTGTCAAATTGACAGTTCCTACTAAGCAACCCAAGTCGGTATCAACTCTATAAGCCTGGTACGTGACCCGCCCAAGCGCAGGACGACAGGTGTTGACTTTGACATGAACGTGATGGCCAATTTTCTGGAATGAAATCTTGCCTTCAGGGATGAGGACACATCGGGGGATGAGATCGACAACACTGACATCTCTGATCTTCGGCCGAAGTACAAGTTGATTGACCAATCCAAACAGAGTTCCAATAGATTGGTTCTCATCGTAGACCGTACCTCGGATGTTGTGCGATTGAAGGTCCCCGTCTTCATCGACGAAAAGGGATAGGCCATAGCAAGGCAAGACGATGGACAGTTGCAATGACGATGAGGGTCCATCGAAGTCCATTGGGGAGGAAATTCTGTGGCGCATCGAGCGGTTTCAAGAGGTCGGATGCCATGACCCAAGATGGGCTTCGGACATCTACGAGGAATTCGTGGCCTTTATACAGGCGATATTGCCCAGGAGTGCAATTAATCCTCCAGTTCTCCGACGAAGCCTCCCGAATACTGTCGAGAGGGTGAATCTCCACGACAGATGTACAGTCGGCACTCTAATAACACATACCTATTGTAACCCGTACCCTCTCAAAACCCATAGCATTTTCGGTTTCCCAACTTGCTTTGTATGGCTGTAATACCTCATCCATAATACATACTCTCCAAAAACACATACTGCTGGTCCTGTCCCGAGGGGCTATGTGTTATTAGAGTGTCGACTGTAGAAAGGTTTAGCCAGTAAGCGTGTCCCTCGATCAACACTGCAGGTAAATCTCCTTCAAATTTTGTCGGAGGGATGAGCTCTAAGATTTCTGAATCATTGGCAGTTTGCTTTCGTTTTGCTCGTATCACAAGATCTGTGTTGTCGAGTGAAAAGTACATCTGGACATGCCACATGAGTCATCGTGTTATACCCTATACTTCTCAAAGTGCACTCGCTTGATGATCGGAAATCGTACCTCTCGTCGAGTATTCCATCCCTGGGAGACCACCTGGTATAACCTCGAGCACTTGCTGCAGAAGTGGTCAGTAAATTGCGTTGGGCTTGGATATTGCGAGAATTACCTCGCCAAATATCAGGTTGTATAGCGGATGTTGCACAATTTTTGTCGGCAATCTACCGAGCGGTGTCCCATCCACCAAAAGCGACTCATCAAGTAGATTGAAATGGACCCCCTGCGAACACTGTTCAGAGCTTGGCGCAGTGATGCACGAGAACCAGCGTGAATTTGGATTCTGTAATTCGGTCCACTTTGAGCTTGGACGGTAGCCACGCCAAACCCTGGCAATCGCAAGGTTGATGCCTTGGTCACTAGTGTCTGTTCGCAAAAGGCTGCCGATAGCACTCCCCAAAGCAAGGGAGAGACGGCGATCTCGGTCAAGGAGCAACCGCGAATAAGTGGGGAGGCAAGAGACCTTACTCGGTGTGTGATCGCGGATTAATATAGCGGAAAAAAGAAGAATGTAGGCATCTTCTGCAGAACTAAGGAGGGTGTGGATCATCGTAGATCGAATGTGCTTCGACAAATGGCGGCGCTATCCCGCAAAAACCCACGGAGCTCTTCATCTTTCGGCGTGGCCACGAGCTTATCTGATAGCCTCCTTCAGCCAGTCGAACACCTTGCTATGGGCGGTACGAAGTCCGAGCGCTTTCAGCAAGATAACTTGATCAGGGATGGACGTAAGGAGACGACGGAGCAGGAAGGAAATGGTATCCATCGTCACCCCTTCTAGCTAGTTAGCTTGGACATCCCGGACAAGGCTCTCGAGCTCCCCAAGGAGTGCAAGGCAATAGGAAGGGTGTTGAATCTTCCGGTTCCAAACCCAACACGCATTTGCAAGTGGACCAGCTTGAGAGACTGCCTGTGCTAAAAGGAAATGGACTTCATGACGACGGAAGCTCAGTGATCGACTTCGCAGTTCTCGCAAGATATTGAGCCACTGAAGTGTGCCGTCACTGCGCAGGTGTCCAAATGCCGTGAATTCATGGATGGAGAGGTCATTGTGGCAGTCAGCTTGATCTGCCACAACTTCGTTGGACGTATGCGAGGTGGCATCAACATATTTTTGCATCTTGTGGTAGGGACTGTTTTGAATCCTGTACGTGCAATACCTTCTGAAGTTGACGTGACCTAGCACCACCGAGACAGGGAGGCTAGCATGGCTGTCGAAACCATAGAATGTCAACCCATTGTTGACGCAGACACATTCTGGTGTCGTGGGGATAGGTATTGTGCGATAAGTAATGCATGATTCGGTATCGAAACCAAAGGAGATCCACGATCGTGCACGTTGGATAAAAAAGGGCTTTAGTGGATGATGTTGATTGAGCTTAAGGTTAGGAACCTTCGATGGGAGGGATGGTGATGGTTGAACCAAGATCGAGTAAGAGATGTAGTGTGGCGTTACGCCACATGATGAAAGTCACTGGACAGTCTAATTTGAACCCGACAGCCTGAGCGTGGAACTGCTCAGCCGGCAATGGCCGGTCATGAATGGCTATCCCCATTTCTTGTTGATTCTCGAGGTCGCATTTCCTGCAATCGCTGGAGTGATATCTGGCACCATACCGATCAGGGCCGAAAGTGTGATCAATTTTAGCGCCTTGTTGCTGGAGTTCGGCGTGGCGGGCATTCGCTTCCTCGAGTTCGGCAATCTTTTCACGGACTTTGCGCTGTGCTGCTTCCTCGATCCGAGTCTCGAGATGCTGAAGATGCGAAGATCCTTTGTAATAACGGACGGCGAAGGTATTTTCAGTGACTGCAGGGGAAAACACCGACCATCCGCGACTTGACTAGGAGTGGCGATGAGAAAGGTATTGGTGTGCGTAGCGAAGGCGATCGAGGCTAGCAGTCTTGCAAAGTAAAAGGTCCTCTAGAAGACACGTGGGGATCTCGGGAAAGTAGTCTGCGAGCATTGGAATTTCTTCGATAGCGACCTTGTCCAGCGCAACCCAAAGCTCGATTGTGGTCAGCAGCATGACCGACAAAAGCACCGGGTTGTCCCCGTATGTTCTCAATGCGCTTGACGAGTATTTGTTCGCCAAAATCTCCAGCTTCACGCAAGCTTCCTCATCCGATCAACCCATCAATTCCCTGCTCAATTTCCCACTCGACATCGAACAGTGTAACGTGGGGGTCAGTACGATGCGCCTCCTCGAAGAACGCCCTGTTAAAAGACAGAAAGTCATCGAGATGGACTTGAGGACGATGTGTAGGGATGAATTTGGTGTCGAGAGGATTGATGCTATGATTGGCGAGACGACCGCGAAGGTAACCACCACTACCCAGGAGAGATAGTTCAACGTCTTGGTTAAGATTGAGCTGAAACGGGTTCCAGAGCGGGGATACACGCTGGGCAGCCTGTACGTGTCTCCACCTCTTCTCTAGGACCGATCGGAGTGAAGTGCACGTCTCCAACACGTTGCGCGAGAGCCAAGCTTCCGCAACCGTCAACTAATCTTGGTTAACATGATGTGAAGGAGATCGCTGGGAAGATATCCACACATCTCTTCCTTCCCGGGGCAACACATGAACATAAGTATGAATCCCTTGTAGGCATCATCCCCGAGGGTAGACCGATCCAGTGTCGTCTGAAGGACAACTCGGATAAGAAGCCAGAGGGACGAACGCCGCCATGGCATCTTTGAGTTGTTGCAGACGTCATCATCCACACGCTTGCTGATGCGAGTGATATCGGCAGGGCAACCCACACTTCTCAAGATCCCGATAAGCAATTCTGTGATACGACCTGGAACGGCGGACTTCGCTTTTTGAGGAGTTGCAGCAATATCCGGTAAAATATTGTCGTCCATGTGAACAAGAAAGTTCACGAGTTCGGACAGGAAGTTTGCGTCGTCGAGGACATCGTTCGGGATCTCGATGGCTGGCCCGGGATATGAGCAGATAAGCTTCCCTCGTGTAGTCAGGACATCGCTAGCCCTCGGGGATACCTCGAATGACTCGAAAATAGTGATATCTGTCTGCTTTCTAAAGACGACAGACGCATTTTGGGCTCGGATAAGAAATGCGAGAATATCTGTACACCGTGAGATTCTGGGGTACTGACGAGTTAGAGCTTACCTCCCACATCCATGCTGCCGAGCTGGGAAATCGCTTGTGACCTATCCAAGCCCTGAAACTAGACAATGGCCCGCAAATTATCTAGCATTCGTGAAATGCTATTCCACTGAGGTATATGTGCTTGGCTGACGTAGTCGATGTATAAGTGCGCAACAGAAGCAATAGCTCCAGCTAGAGAACGATCGTTTTTGGCGCTGTAGTCATCGCCGTCAGGGAGCTGAAGAGGATGAAACACATGTGTGACGATGTATTCCAACGTAGACAGGTCTCCAGGGTCAAGAACAGAGCTAGACATTCGGACAATAAGGGATGTTGAGAATGGGTCTGGATTTAGATAGCAAGACGTTGAGGGAGAGAGGGAGGAGCAAAATACAAGTAAGCTCCGTCGAATTATATTTGTTGATCTGTGGCGACTCGTTGACATTCGAAGGCCCGATTCTGAGTAGCACAAAACGAACCTGCACCATTATCGGCAGCAGAGTCACGGTTGTGTGCGACTCGAGGACCGAAGCCACCGGTAGTGAATCACGGCGTTATGCCCGTAGTTGCCCTCCGGTGATTGCGGTCCTCCGAGTTGGCACAGCGACGAGCCTATGGTAAAACTTCGGTCACCACAGCTGTATAGATTCTGACTGTCGGAATCGGCCTGACAAGCCCACTGTATCCCAGTGTCTGAGGAAACTCACCGCGTGACTAGTCATGATGGAACTTCAAGAACTTGCTCTGGCCGCTTCCAAGATACTGTACCTCAATCGAAATTTTCGTTCTCCTTGTCAGATTTAAAGGCGAGTGAATGTGGATATCATTCAAACTGACCGGACAGGACTACACCGAGTCTGTTGCCGTGCATGTTGAGAAGTTTTCTCCAGTGAGTCGTACTAGTAAGTCCTAGACCACTGCTAGAGTCGATAAAAAAAGGCAATTAAGCCTGAGAGTCCTACGAAAATGTTTTTCTCTCACAAACTGCTCACGGCAGGAAACTGGTAATTTTCTGTCTCTCTGATTGGCAGCGAGGGCAAGCCGCTTCGCCAGCGCAAACTCGGGAGCGCAGGAAACCATCTGAAACGTACTAGTACTAGTTGTGGACTAGACTCGGAGCTGCCAGTGGGCCGGGCCTGGACTTACTGGTCACGGTACATAGGAATTCTCGCAGAGTTTTCATCTCAACCTCAACTTGGACCACGAACTCATCAATGAGATCATTGATCATAGGGAAGGAACAAAGCATTGGCAGACAGGTTGACGCGAGTACACTGGTAAGTAGGGTCCATTAACACTCATGATGCGTTGAATCCCCCGAATCGATCAAGTACTAAGATGAACCCCACTCAGAGTGCCTTACCCAGACCCAGTTCTGAACATACCGAATAGATCGACCACGGCCCTTTCCTCTTTTCTTTCCTAACACGACCCGGAGCGCTATCTCTCGTAACCTCGTTCTCGGTGGCAAGCAACACTTTCGCACCGTAGGCGCCTTTAGTCTTTGCGTTCTCCAAGATGCTCCGTTTCCACGAGCCTCGACGCATTGTCCCTTTGGTTGTGAGATCAGAGCCAGCGTTCATAGCTTTGGCGCTGCGTACACTGGGGAGACGCCGGTTTGAAGCACTTCGTGTCACAGGGCCTGGTCGACCTGCAGACCTCCTCGAAATAGAGACCTGTCTCCGAACATAAACTTTCCTCGGAATCTTCGACTCCAAGACCTCGCCGATCCTCTCACGTGGTATTGCAGGCAAGGCTTTCTCCGCCTTTCGTGGGCTCTCCCGAACTGCATACTTGTCGTCGAATGGGCAGAGCAATGCTTCTTCATCGTCGTCCACCCACTCATCTGAATGACCGGGATCCTCGCGCGTGGAGAAGTTCAAGTTGTCCTCGACATGGCCTTCTGGGGAATAGTCCAGGCAACTTTGGATCGCATCGAGATTCGCCTGTCCTGGACCATGCAGATCGAAGAGTCCCCGAAGACGTGGGGACACGAGGCGCAGACGGCAGCTCATCGGAGTGTTGGCGGGGCAGGAAGGGCTACAGGGCAACTCCTCTGCAGCATTCGATCCAAAGATGAGATACTCGAGTTCTTTCAGTGCATGACGCTTGCGCCGGACACGTTCCTCGACAGTAGAACAGAGGTTCTCGAGTTCCTTGAGTTGTTCGAGCAAAAGGTCTGCAGTGGCGAGAACGTCGGGTTGTTGGGCGCTGGTGTGGGGTATCCCTATTGGTGTAGAAAATGTTGTAGACTTGACGGGCGATTCGAAGGGATTTATATCGCAGTAAGGTTGGGTAGGCATGTTGGGATGAAGACACGGCCCCGAGTGGGTAGTGAGGTAAACTTGCGACAGGTGTTGGTCGAGACAAGCTGCGTCAACCGCCCTCTTATATCGTCAGAACTGTTCCCTGGACTGGTCATATTACAAACACGACGGTCGCGGTGTTGGTCGCTATCTCTTCCACATCTATGGATATATTCATCCACGACATCCGACGTGACGTGGTGCGCGGTGATCCTCATCTGGACAGGTCCGACATGAGATATGCTACGTCAACTACAGCAAGCCTCCTAGTGTACACTGGAGTTGTCATAGTTGTCTACTCGCTCGGTCTTTTATCTGTGACAAAGCCACGACTCATCCAAATACATCGTTGGCGTTCCTAGGGCAAGACATTGGCATGCCAGTAACCATCAATGTAACTAATTTGTTTGGTATCCCATTCGGGGGGCACGAAAAGGATAGCAAGACGTGCCAGTGGTTCCTCGACCACAATTACATCGAGGGCATATACGGACGTGGTTGCCGGCGCATTGCCTGTGAACTGCTCAATTGGTTACAACCTGCAGGATGCACGCAATCTCCTTCGCGATCTGGGTGAATCGGGGTTTCACACCGAGCACGAACAACCAGTTGTTGATGGTGAATTTGAGGTGACTCGGATCGTTCTGCGCACACTAGTGGACGACAAGGCGACGGCTGGAAGCGCAGAGTTAGACTCGGAAGAGATGGTATGGTCTTGACAGTCTCGGGATATGGCGGTACGACCGATTATGACAGCGTCGTTCAGGAGTTCAGGAACACTCCTGTAGGAAATTCGTCCGTAAAGCTTCTACTCGCTCGCGGCACCCTGGTAGCTGACTCAGCTAGAAACAACATTCACCGCAATTCGAGCCTCGTAAACTGCCTTTATCATCCACTCACGTCTGGAGAACCACTGGGCTCAGCGGGTCCCGCTGCTATAACATAATGTAGTTGATTTGAGCAAGGCAAAAAGACAACATACTGGTACATCCTCGTAAAAATACATCACTCGAGGCAAGAAGAACATAAGTGATCAAACTAATGAGCTTTAGCCCATTCCTTCACCGTGCGGATTCCAGGAACGAAATAATATTCTCCACCACGCGAGGTGACAAAGTACTTTTGCTCGAACGCTGTTGCTGAGGTATCCACCTTTTGCGCAACACCAGTTATTTCGTACTTGTCACCTTGATCATTGGTGACACGGAGCGTAACCTCGCCCTCTTGAGTTATATCGATCTGCTCCTTGGAATCTTCTACCTTCTGAGGGCCACCAATGATAGGATCTTGACCTGTTCGGAGGTGTCAATAATTCCGAGTGACGGAACGAAGCGCTTTACATACCAATCTTCTTTGGTGCGAGACTAGTAAGAGGGAAGAAGTCATTGTTACCAAACGCAGTAGTTTGACGATAGAACCCGTTGTCAATGGAGGACTGGTAGCAGACAAAGTGAAGTCCGCGTTCACACTTCGCATTCTCCTTCTGATCCTCCGTGAGGTGTTCCCATTCCTCCCGTTCTTTGGCAGAAATCTACGAAGGGGTTGTAAACCATTAAATGATCACTCAAAAGTTTGGAATCGAACCTCATCGCCGTAAGGAAGACCCGCACGAACCATTGCGGAGGCATCCAGGAACTCTTTGCTCACAATCGGCTGTAGCTGCCGAGGGGATGTCTTGCGGACATGCGCAGCTAATGGACATCCGTGCCCTGGGTCCCTCTCCGTGTAGTCGAAGTTATTGATCTGATCAGGGTCTAGGTAAGCATCGTCCTCGATATAAGGACAGAGAGCAAGCGGGACACCCTTGATTATAGTCGACATCAGTGAGCTAGACTTTGCAGTAGGTTATATTATCTCACCGACTTGAATCTTCCAACCAATCGTGCATCGAATAACTCCTTTCTCTGCTCCTCACTGAGACTGAGGCCATTCTCGGGTTCAGCAGGAATAGATCGCCAATTTGTGTTAGTATAGTCTTCAAGAAACAAGACATTCTGCTCGAGCTTGCGGAATACCATGAAGGCTCCGTCCTTGGTGAACTCCGGACGCGCAGCTTTGGCACCATAGAGTGGGTCCCCCGGGTACCCCATTATGATCACGCCTGGCTTGACGAGACGCTGACCTGGCTTGGGAATTGATATACCTCTGCGAAAATCAGCGAGGGGGGAGAATTAGGAGGAGAGAGTACGCACTCCAGAGCTGGCTGGGAAATGCCATCTTTCCATCCAAAGTGTTCACGCTCGTTTTCTCGTACACGGCCCTCGAACAGCTCCACAACTTCGATTGATCGATTGAATATATCTTTGATTTCGTTCATTTCCTTTTCGCATCTGTCTCGTTCTATTCATAACACAGATGAGAGACCGCGCATGATAGTGAGGACCAGCTTACCCCTAGCAGCGACCAAAATGATACCATGGGTGTTCCCGTTTTTACTGAACACCGAGTCGTACACGCCTTTATCGCCAAGTTCATCCCTCTCAAGGAGTTGTGATCCTTTATCGAAGTGAGGGTCCTCTAGGTTCTGCTTGATACCCAGCTCATTCAATCCGGCTCTGGCGAACGCGATACCGGACGAGACGATGTCGCGATGTTTTCCTCCTTTTTCATCAATGTCGTGGATGTTTTTATGTGTTTGGGTAGAGCTGGTAATCCGGGGAGCATATTTTCCAAGATCTTCGCGAAAGTAAGTAGGGTTGGTGATCCTAAAGAACAGGAAACGTTCCCAGCGCTATACATATTGTCAATCGAGCAGTTTTTTCCACCTGTGTTATTTCCTTACTTTTGGAAACATAAAGTACACGTCCCCTTGAACGTTGTCAAGGTCTGGCAAGTTTGGATCCCGGGTGTCTTCTGAGATACACCAAAGTTGATCGATTGATCAGTGGCAGCAGTGGGTGTTGAGACCTTCTGTGCAAGACTCACCTAGTCGAGCAGGGATGATTGCACGCCTACGAAGGTACCTGGGCTTGGGCCGCTGAGTGTGTGGCATATTGGACTAGGATGGTTGAAGAGCGACTCTGGGTTGACCTGATGATTGTCTTGCAGCACCTTGGTACCTCCGTACTTAAATACATTTGATCCTGTTAAGCGCCCAGGAGATATTCCGTGTATCCGATACGACGATTGCTGTCGAGTAGCAATATTCGCCGCATCACATGGTCAGTGGAACGTTCGTGTAGGGCCGGAGTGGACTGTTTTGGTGAGGAATGGAAGCCTAGAAAACTCACATAAACACGGATATTCAGCAGAGCCCATGATCAACCCTATCTCAAACTGGAAGTTGGAGCAGGTGCACTCGATAACCGGTGACCGGTGACCATTGGACTTATGGCATAGTATGTAGTACTTACGAACCATCACTCCACATACATTCGACCCCAGAAGTTCTGTGGCTCTAGTGCGGCTATAGTAGTGCCTATGAGTCCTTGCGGCGCTGATACGATCATTCTTCGCTTTATACTCACAGAAACGTTCTGGTGTCCACTCCACCACTCTGAGTCCTTTCTAAAGCGTTTGATGGTTCGAAGCAAACAGACGGCCGCTGCCAGCAAGACGAGGTGCCAGTGACGTGGATAGGGGTAGGCTGGAGCGGCCCAAGGTCCAGCGAAAGGGATCATGCCGACATTGCACTATTGGCAGGTGTCATTATTACTGTGATGCGGCGTAAACCTACTACCCACTCAAGCTTACGCCACCTAGAACAGGGGACACATGATTAAATTGAACGTGATGGGCGCAATGGCCAAAACTAGGCCGTTCGAGATCAGAAGATAGCCGCTCTGATCCGTAGTACGAGGCGTACCAGTGCCCAAAGTCATGTGTCGGGAATCGTTGCGAGCGTGTGATCAGTGTTCTTCCTAAACCTCATAGAGATAATTTTGACATGAAGATGATCAAGGCGTAGCTCGGCGATAACTTGCCAGTCGAAAGCGAACGTGCACAGCATTTTTGTTTTCTCAATCACCGTGACTTGAGCGCCTTGATGCTGTGACGCCACCGCGCCACAATCCGAGTCTGCGGTGACATTCGGCTTGAACTTGACTCCAGTCACCCAGTGGTTGTCTTCAAAGCTGAGACGCACCACAATCATGCCAAGCTTCCCTCGAGCAATTGCGAGACGATTGGGCAGAATCACCTCTATTCTGTATCACACCCTTTGTCCGTGCTGCTAGGCACCGTTGAATAATGGAGAGGCTGATCAATGCAACGTACCACTCGGAACCGGGAAAACCGGTGACTAGGCCCCCATGGACGAGTTCTTCTTCCCATGATGTTGTATTCGCCATTGACTCGTTGGCGATGTTGATAACAATGCTGTCGCAGCGCTTGGGTGTACTGTAGATGAGATCAACAGCAGTCAACCATCCATGAGCTTGCCCTTGGCGACAGTGCTGACACAGCTGACTTGGAGAGTACAGTGGACCAAGGATGGCCATGAGCGTTCTGGTCCCTCCTCTAAGTGAATCAAACAGTATGAACTTGCCAAAATTTTAATGATACAACTGTCTTGTGCAAATAACCCAATTAGTCATGGTACTGCTAGTGCTCCCAACCCCCATGCACTACTTTGTATGCTGATTTCACTCTACTAATATGTATCATCTAATGTGTTTAATATGGTCCACAGGATCCATTTCTTGCTATCCTGTTCTTCTGTTGTCTCCTACCTCATCCTGCTCTTCTCATTCCTGCACAAGTATCTGTCATCTCCTACCTCATACTCACTCTTCTTCTCATTCCTGCACATGTATGTGTCCTCTTTATGTAGCACATTGTGTGCACATCTGGTTGTATTTTGTTTCCATTTATTTTCATATTTGCATTTTTACCCACTTAATTCACTTGTTCTGCTTGTAAGTACCAGCACAGTAGCAATATTATTGTTGCCTTTTCTCCCTTTTAATGTGGTTGATGAGTGAAACAAGTGTGAAACGAGACAACGACCTACCTTGAGCGGTACTTGGCGCGCTTGTACTGTGATGTGCTTATTTAAAACTTTTTTTTTGAGTCGAAAAAGTATAAATAAAGTTAGATAAGGAATGTATCATTTTCCTGATGGGCTGGCACTGAACTATGTCGGCAGTTGTTGATGCGACGTGGGAGTGACCGATGCAGGGTTGGCCCAATTGCACTGACTGCATTGCGCTGGCACCCTTGACTTCACACACTCATATCACACTGTCATACTAAATAAATGGTCCCCCATGCTGCGAGTACTGAGATTCACTCCTGCAACATGTCTTCAAACAGCACTGACTATGCGACACATCCCATGTATGCAGTTGCTGTTCGCGACGTGCGCTACCAAAGCGGTACGCCATCTTAATGGCATAATGCTTTTGAATCCTGATCCTGTTGTCAGTCGCAGCACTCGCATTTTTGGTCTGGCAAGCATTTCTGACATTCGATGAAGAAGTCCAATATATCTGGGCGTACGTACCAATTTGTTGACGCTCAGGCCTGCGAGTTCAAGTTCTTGACTCCTATAGTATGCGCAATAAAAACCCCTTCAAGTGGACTTACTTTTATCTTCGCTATGGTGTAATAGTTGCACATGTGTGAGTACATCGCAATGCGTCTCATACTTGGCATATCGAGCGTCACTGACCTTAGCGTAGGATACACAATTGCTTGATGGAACGATTGGCAGATGGCAGTAACCCCCCCGTGCTCTGCGACGCGTGGAGCGCCTATATCATGGCTTTTACTCAGAGTCTTGGAACCTCGCTCGAGCTTATTTTGGCCACTCGTGGTAAGTCAAAGGAGATTTCTCTGTTGCAGTCTGGTTGGACATGGCCCACAGTGGTCGCTCTATATAACCGATCCAAGAAGGTAGCTGTCCTATTATCTGTATTGATCTTGATGGAGGTTGCGAGGGCAGTGAAAATGCTATTGTTGCGAGGTGCCGTAGAATTCCATGGAACATGCCTTCTACTACAACTACCCAATAATGGCAGGGATCAAACGTGAGTCAACTTCGCTGTTCGCTGTCTGCTCGATCATAAATGGGTTTGCTCAGTATATTAGAGTTCATCGTCCACTGTATACTTATTTGCCTGACAATGTTCAAGTACATCGTCGCTGTCAGAGCAGGTTGGGGGAGGACCCCTCTAGTATCACTCGTTGTCCGTGATGGCAGCACAGCATATGGGGCAATGTTTTGTAAGTAGACTGCACTACCAACATTCAAAACAGCCGGGCCTGTATTGATTTTATGACCCAGTCCTCCTCATGTCAGTGCTGCTCATATGTGGCTTGGAGAACGAGCGAGGAGTCGCCGTCTTTTTGTACGCGTTTCCTGTTTGGTGTCGTTGCGTCTCGCTGATGCTTTGGAACCTTCTTCTTCTTTTCTTGGTTTTAGCTGGGCCACAGCTCTGATCAGTTATGCGGTATGATATGATCACATTCGGCTTGGGAAACCCTGCTGACTCATGACCATCATATCCAGGGGTGTTACTTGGTAGTCAGCATGGAACGTTTGGCGAGCAGAATGGAATCGCCTGAGCTAATCCTCACCACCGAATTTAGCATCGAAATAGACGACTCTGATATGCCGTGACACACCCCCTTTACCCAGTGACCAGCCGAGGGTCTAGCAAACACTTGGTTATGAACGGTGGCGAGCTCCAACGGGGATTTCAATGCTATATATTATATAGCTGGAGCCTCGCTACCGGAGATTTCACATCTCGCCACTAGCTTGGTGATGCGTGCTCAATCAGGCCGCAATGTACACCACAGAAGATATGGGGATCTTGCAAGTGAGGCCATCCAAGAGCGTAACGTCGCCCAGACCAAATCCGTCTGACTTGATCGCGGCGACAATGAAGGCCTGACATTTAGGATGATCTGTAGTCGTTATTGGGCGGTAGTTGTTACGGAACAAATCCCCTGGCTTGGCGAAGGGCCAACGCGATTTTGGGGGGAGCCACCTAGTGACTAAATCTTGCGGCAGACACTAACCCAATCATGCATGATCCGCACGATCACAGGAACGACGCGTCCTCTGTCATTGCTGAGCGACAGATTGGCCCACAAAGAGCCATGTTATTATGTTTGTGAGTCACCCCTGAGGCCCATAAATCATTTACTTGATGAAGCTAAAGCGCTGGACGCCGGTCGGATCGCATACTTTAGTGCTATGTTGTATTGGCCTCCTGCAGGCTCGACGATCTGCAAAGTATCGCCACGGCCAAAATACATCTCCAAGTCATGCACTTCTCGATATCCATCCTTTTGACAATTGTGAGCAACGCTGATCATTGCAAACTGTACTACGAGACAACTTCAAATCTCAATCTATGTAGGGTTATCACCGCATCTCAAATTTCAAAGATGGGATTTTCTCGGACGAACCTACTCGCGGTCCACATATCTCCTTGGAATCCGATGACATATCTGTATCTGTATTGTTACTTCAAGTTTCGTCATGGGAATAGAGGAATGGTCGAGGAACGAGGGGGCTCAAGTTATCGAAATAAGCAATGCATAAGACTCCAATAGTGGCAGTAAGAAATTGTTTTATATCCCTCAATAGCACGAGCATTAAATTCAAAAAATGAGTGGCATCTCGGATTGCTTATCGCCAGCCTGACTTCGCATGTTGATGAGCTTGCCAGTGAGTACTTCTGCCATGGAGCTATTGCCAGGGGCCAATACCACGATTGACGAGATAGGGTAGTACTGTATTCAAACTTTACGACAACGTTCCTATTGAACAGTTTGAACTATGTCGGTTCTCGATGACGTGGGTGTGACTGTATAGAAGGTTGGCCCTATTGCACCAACTACATTGCGCCGGCATCCTTGACTTGGCACACCCACGTCAAACTGTCAAACTGAATAAATGGTCCCCTGTGAGCAAGGACCACTCCTGCAAATGTCTTCAAGCAGCACTGATTATGCGATCAAAACGGCCAGTTAAGTACTGATTTTATGATCCAGTCCTCCTCATGTCAGTGCTGCTCATATGCGACTTGGAGAATGAGCGAGGAATCGCCATCTTTTTGTTCGTTTTTTTTGTTCGGCGTTGTTGGGTGTCACTGATACTTTCGAACCTTTGGAACATGCGCTTACTCATAGCATTAAGGGATGTTACTCGACAGTCAGTATGGAGCGTTCGGCGAGAAGGGAAATACCAACAGAATTGCCTGAGCCAGACTTTACCGCTGAATTTAGCTTGGAAATGGAAGAGTCTAGCATGCTGTGATGCCCTTTTCCCCCCAGTGACTGGTCAAGAGTTCAAAAAACATTGCCATGAACGGCAGTGAGCTCCTGTCATATAGCTGGAGCCTCACTACACTTGCTCGAGTCACACTGTAATGTACACCACGGAAGACATAAACCCTGCAAATGGGTCCAAGAAAGGCAACTGATTCAGCGCTTGTTGTGTCATGGAGCAGGAAAGGGAGAAGAAACCCGGCCCTTGCCCAATGGCATACAACTGGCACTGAGCAATGTTTCTAGGGATTGTCGCGTAGCTCCCTGAATTCACACTCTGAGCAGAGAATAGACAGTGCATCACGCAATGCAAGACCCTGACGTTGCTTGGAAATCATGACGAGTCGCATCATAACCCTGTAATGTGATCGTCCTAATTATCCACAAGTCGCTATGGGCACGACGCACCTGAGGTAACTAGAGACTCGGCAACTTTACTTTGGAGTGGGGAGTGTGATACATTATCTCCCAACGCAAACTTGCAAGATATCGGGACAAACTTGCCCTTGAATTCTGACCACCGAAATGTCAACCTGGTGCTAATGGATGAGAACTTAGGAGGTATTGCTTACTGTACACTTGGCAGGTAAGTCCTTGCCGCTCTATACACTTAAGTAACTGCAAGGAAGGACTGGCGTTGGAGCAAACTACCTTGCCTTGTGCGTGATGGTGCCCTCCCAAGTTCAACAGTAAATCGGCGGAATAGTGTACTACTTGTTGCGTCTGATCAGCCCACCTCAACCCTGAATTTCAGCGATTCGCATTCATCGTCGAACAGCTCTGGTGCAATCTGAGCGAGTATCTTCTGATCGTGAAGTTTGGGTCAAAGTCCGAAGGGGATTGTATTCCTTATCGATGAGGAGATATTGGAAGTACGGGGCGCAGGAACGATTCACCGTAAGACATCCAACCACATTAGTTAAATAAATTACTGTGGGTGATTGATGACCGCAATGGTCAAGTCAGATTCCACCGAAATTGATGGCATTATCTCCAGGACATACAATATTTCGAACGGTAGCTGGGGTGCCTTTTCGAGAAACGAGTGCAAAGCGCCATTTGCGTCACGAAGAATAGACTGCCTTGATCATTTCAATTTCCGTTACCCATCGCCTGTGCTCCACGTTCCATTCTTGTCCGCATTTCATCGCTCTGCTTCCGGGTCGTCGCTCAGCGGAAACCGCTTTGCGCATCCCACGCGCCACCGATCTGTTTGGCAAACCCTGTAGCGTAGTCGCGAGCCTGATCGCACTGTCGTTGGATCACCATAACTTTGGCCGGGAATGCCGACATGTGGCAGTAATTCTTTGGAAAAGTAGACGTTTGTGTTACGAGGCTACGAACTTGAAAGAGGGTCAATGAATGGATGAAGGAGAGCACGGGCCACACTAACTCGGACTAAAAGTAGAACGGTCTGATGCCAGCGGTCCCGATGATCGAAGATGTTTTAAAATAAACATGGTCAACTATTATGTGCATACCTCCAAAATGCCTCGTCGGAAATAGTGCTCCACCGCAAATACCAGTCCCGTAAAGTCCGGTGGATACTGAGTGAGTCCGGGCCTGATATGGAGATGACGCCACATTTCGGTGGAATCTGACTTCACCAATGTCCACCACCCACAGCAATTTATTTTGCTAATATGGATATCTCACAGCGAATCGTTCCTGCGCACGGTACTTCCAATATCCCCATTTACAAAGAATACAATCCCTTCAGACTTTGATCCGCAGTTGGGAAGGTGTAGGTTGGAATGACGATGAATGCGAAAGGCAGAAACTCGGAGTGAGGTGGGCTGATCAGACCACACTATTCATGGTACGCATTTAGTAGATTCAGGGTAAGGCACTATCTGATAACATCCCACGGGAAGATAATCCTGAGAGGGTTATCATCGTGATTGAAAAAATCGTTCGGTCCCCCGACCTCTGGTGCGAGTGTCGTGCATTCGATCCATCGCAGCAAGTAGTACACTATTCCACCGATTTTCAGTTGAACTTCAGAGAGCGCCATCACTTACAGGGCAAGGCAGTTCGCTCCAGCGCCAGTCCTTCCTTGCAGTTACCACACGTAAAGTGTATAGAGCACATTTACACTGGCAAGGCATGGTCGCCAAGGACGAAATACTCTCTTCGACTTTGACACAAGATCTACGGATGGCATGGTTACGATTCAATTTTACATCATGCCTTTTGCTCACACGCCAATGTACATGTAAACAATACCTCCTTCTGTGATGAGAATCCAAGGGCAAGTTTATTCCAATATCTTGCAAGTATGTATTGGGAGATAGTGTATCGCATTCCCCACTCCAAAGTAAAGTTACCGAGTCTCTAGTTACCTCAGGTGCGTACTAGCATGTCCGTAGCGACTTGTGGATGATCTCCAAGCAGTGTCAGGGTCTTGCATTGCGCGATGCACTGTCCGTTCTCTGTCCAGAGTTTGAATTCAGGAAGCTACACGAGAATCCCTAGGAGAACTACCCAGTGCCAGTTGTATGTCATTGGGCAAGGGCCGGGTTTCTTCTCCCTTCCCTACTCCATGACATAACAAGCGCTGAATCAATTCACCTTTCTTGGACCCGTTTCCAGGGTTTATGTGTCTTCCGTGGTGTACATTACGGTGTAACATGGATCATCGAGCAAGTGGCGGGATGTGAAACTTCCGGTAGCGAGGCTCCAGCTATACAATATATGACATTGAAATCCCACGTCGGAGCTCGCCACCGCTCATAACCAAGGATTGCTAGACCCTCGGCTGGTCACTGAGAAAAGGGAGCACATCACGGCATACCAGAGTCGTCTATTCCGATGCTAAATTCGGTGGTGAGGATTAGCTCAGGCGATTCCATTCTGCTCGCCAAACGTTCCATGCTGACTACCAAGTAACACCCCTGGATATGATGGTCATGAGTCAGCAGGGTTTCCCAAGCCGAATGTGATCATATCATACCGCATAACTGACTAGAGCTGTGCTCCAGCTAAAACCAAGAAAAGAAAAAGAAGGTTCCAAAGCATCAGCGAGACGCAACGACACCAAACAGGAAACGCGTACAAAAAGACGGCGACTCCTCGCTCGTTCTCCAAGCCACATATGAGCAGCACTGACATGAGGAGGACTGGATCATAAAATCAATACAGACCCGGCTGTTTTGAATGTTGGTAGTGCAGTCTACTTACAAAACATTGCCCCATATGCTGTGCTGCCATCACGGACAACGAGTGATACTAGGGGGGTCCTCCCCCAACCTGCTCTGACAGCGACGATGTACTTGAACATTGTCAGGCAAATAAGTATACAGTGGATGATGAACCCTAATATACTAGAAAACCCGTTCATGATCGAGCAGACAGCGAACAGCGGGGTCGACTCACGTTTGATCCCGGCCATCATGGGCTAGTTGTATTAGAAGGCATGTTTCATGGAATTCTATGGCACCCCGCAACAATAACACTTTCACTGCCCTCGCAACCTCCATCAAGATCAATACAGATAATAGGACAGCTACCTTCTTGGATCGGTTATATAGAGCGACCACTGTGGGCCATGTCCAACCAGACTGCAACAGAGAGATCACCTTTGACTTACCACGAGTGGCCAAAATAAGCTCGAGCGAGGTTCCAAGACTCTGAGTAAAAGCTATGATGTAGGCAGTCCATGCATCGCAGAGCACGGGGGGATTACTGCCATCTGCCAATCGCTCCACCAAGCAATTGTGCATCCTACGTCGAAGTCAGCGACGTTCGACAAAACAAGTATGAGACGCATTGGAATGTACTCACACATGTGCAACTATTACGCCATAGCGAAGATAAAAGTAAGTCCACTTGAAGGGGTTTTTATTGCGCATACTATAGGAGTCAAGAACTTGAACTTGCAGGCCTGCGAGGTCAACAACAAATTGGTACGCACGCCCAGATATATTGGACTTCTTCATCGAATGTCAGAAATGCTTGCCAGACCAAAAATGCGAGTGCTGCGACTGATAACAGGATCTATATTCAAAAGTATTGTGCCTTTAGGATGGCGTACCGCTTTGGTAGCGCACGTCGCGAACAGCAACTGCATACACGAGATGAGTCGCATAGTCAGTGCTGTTTGAAGACATGTTGCAGGAGTGAATCTTACTCGCAGGGGACCATTTATTTAGTATGACAGTGTGACATGAGTGTGTGAAGTCGAGGACGTCAGCGCAATGCAGTTGGTTCAATTGGGCTAACCCTGCATTGGTCACTCCCACGTCATCGACAACTGCCGACATAGTTCAGTGTCAAGCATCAGTAAGGGCGTTGTCGAATGCTAGCCTGTTTCGTCAACTATGGTATTGGCAGCCGCATCACCGCAATGGTACTCGAGCTCATCAGGGCTGCCATGAACCCTTTTCCGGCGTCCTTGAGAAACAAGTGCAAAGCGCCGTTTTGCGTCACGAAGAACGGGAGACTGCCTTGATCGTTTGAGTAGCCAGGAGACACGTCATTCCAATTTCCGTTACCCATCGCCTGTGCTCCACGTCCCATTCTTGATCGCATTTCATCGCACCGCTTCCGGGTCGTCGCTCAGCGGAAACCACAAGCCTTACGCATCCCACGCGCAACCGATCCGTCTGGCAAACCTTACAGCGTAATCGTGAGCTTGATTGCACGTCACCGCAGTGAGGGGCGCAGTGTAGCCAGGTATAAGCACCAGCGTCGACCCCTGAAAGATACTTTTGGTGGGCGCTATCTCTTCGGCGCTTCACTGATGTCATGGTGGTTCCTATCGGGGTCATCGAGGCACCCCCAACATATTGACTATTGCCAGCCAGCCCGTATGTGCCCGCTATCTGTCGTTGGATCACCGGGAACGCCGACGTGACTCCAGTAATTCTTTGGAAAAGTAGATGTTTGTGTTACGAGGCTGAGAGAGAGGTCAATGAATGGATGAAAGAGAGCACGGGCCACACTAACTCAGACTAAAAGTAGAACGGTCCCGATGATCGAACATGTTTTTTAAAATAAACGTGGTGTTCGCGCTCCAAAGAGCTCCAACGATTTAAAGCGTCCAAATTGTGCAACGGTCGGAAATAGCGCTACCAGTCCTGTAAAGTCCGGGCCTAATATTCTCCACATGGTATTAGGATGGAATACCTCGTGACGGGCTGTGTGCGGGTTTGCGTATTTCCGGGTTTAGTAGTTTGGCATAATAAAAGCCAGCACCACAGTTGTTACTCTCTCTTCCGTTTCGTCTCATTTCCCCTTCCTCAACGTCGTTCTTGACGACGACGACGATATAACCATGTCGCGCGCTTTCTGCATACCCGCCATCTTCTTCCTCTTTTCCGCCTTTGTCCTCCTCTTCATTGTCTCCATTTCACTACCCTACCTCCCCGCGATGGACATCACCCGCGTGCATACGAACGACACTGTTGAGGTGGCTGGAGATCAGTCACTAACACAACTAAGGGTGAGTCAACCCAGTCCTTCTTTGGCTCAACCTTTGACGCGTTTGCCTTAGTTGGGTATTTGGTGCGTCGCCCCTTTGATTCACCCAGCGTTCTCCCCTTACCCGCACACAGGAGCTACTGTTACACAGCCCTCAATGGAAACATGGAATGCAGCAGTACCGGTCAGCCACGCTTTTCTAGCCCCTCGTTCACCAGTCGCTTAATCTCCACACATAGGCCACGGTTATTCTCTTTCGATTCAGAACGGCGCGAACAACACCGTCTATATCGACTCCTCATGGACCCTTGGTCTCGCCGTTCACCCCGTTGGTATGTTGCTCTTTCTACCTCCGAACCCCGTTTCATTTGTAACCACGCTGGTTTTTGTCTTTCCTCGATATAGCATGTGGTATTTCCTTTGTTGCCTTACTCTTCTCGGTATCGCAACACATCACCATCACGCTTATTGCTTCCCTGTTCTCCTTCCTCGCTGCTATCCTCGCACTCATCGCGTTCGCCATCGACATTGCACTCTATGCCTACTTTAAGAACCAGATGGGTAACCTCGGGTTCGGCAGCAATACCATCACTGGACCAGGTGTGTTTCCTGTTGACGGTTTACGACCACGTGCTGACGTGTTCCGTCAAGGCTTCTGGATCACCTTTGCTTCGATGATTCTCCTCATCTTGGCTGGCTTCACCGTGTGCTGTGGTCGGAGACGTGGCCGCATGTCTGGCGCAACGTCGTCCGCGCCTAGCACCAAGACCAACTTTTTCACCAGATTCCGCCGAAACTAGGGTGTTGGGGTGGCGAGGACGCACTTTTGGTTGACCCGAGAAGAACGAGGGAAGAAGAGGTCATGTCTGTCTATCCAAGTAACATACATATGCACTCGACCTTTTTGGAGATGGATGTCCCCGCTAGCGATACCGACGACAATTTATCACGATATCTACTCAGATCTTCGTATGGTCTTGTTTTCGACATTGTTTCGACGCTGTCTTTTGTTCTTTAATACCCTTATTAATACGCCTTTCTTGTTCATAGTTTTTGGCACCTTTAAGGTACAGCCAATGTTTGTGCGTCCATGTTTGGGACATTGTCGTTCGTTCGTTCGTCAATGAAGTTGTCACGGAGAACGTGCAGCGAGACAAGGAATATTCAGCTCCCGAGTCGACTCGGTGAATTCAGCTCGAGGGACCTATAATAGTCAACCCATCTAATAAGAATAGCATGATGATCAAGAGAAGTTGATCATGGAACAATGACGGCTGCACACATAACAGTCACCATGTTGATCGAACGAGCTTACATCCAAGCTTGAAAGTTTTGCAGGTTCAGCAACAATTAAACGCCCATCTCCGTCGCTCTCACGGCAGCGGAAACGTCTCCCAGGAAAAGGGCTGGTCGCTTACTGCAGCATTCCAGAGATGTTGGGGGGATCCTGCTAGGCAAATCTATTGAGGCGGTCTAGTTTTGAACACTAGTGGTGAGCCTCTGCAGGCTTTACATCTGCTTCCAAAAATGCCAGGAATGCCTCTGCGCCTCCGTCGACTTGTTCACCCGAGAGATCGGTAGACTTGGTCGCAACCTCTGCTTTTGTTGGTTCTGCAGCGTCATATGCGGCAAGTTCTACTGCGAGGTCTGCAGGAAGAAGTGGGGGTTTGGGTGTAGCAGGTGCGGTGAAGATTTTGACGTTTCCGACGTGTGCATCCTTGGCCTAAGAAGTAACGGTTCACGAGAATGTCGGAAGGGCAAGCATAGGCAGGATACGCACGGCGGCGGGTGGCTTGTAGGATTTGAGTTCCTTGATGTAAAAGTCCTGGACGAGGTCTAGGCAAGATGTTAATGGGTTGTTTGGATTCGGCGAAATGCGGAGGGAATACCTCTACGGGTAGCCGAGGAAGAAAAGGTGCGTGCACAGCGAGCACTTCGAGACTGGCAACGAGAGCGGCGATGAGCTCGACGACGAGGACGATGAGGAAACAACAAACTGACCAAGAGACGGACCGAGGACATGACTGCAAAAGAGAGAACTTGGAATGAGCGTGACGTGATGTAGAGTGACAAACCTATTTGGGTGTCACGCATACGCCGGGGTGTCTTCGCCATTGCGTTCAACTTGTCGTCCACATACGATGTTTTCTATTGCCACTCGCCGAGTACCCGCTAACCTTGTTGGTCGTGCCGCTCTCATGAGGGCATATTCTTCGAGTATGAGGGAGGGCAGCGTTGCACAAAGCAAAGAATTTGGGTGAGCATTTTCCAGCAGTTTCTAGTGGAACCCGATAATAACCAGTTCCACAGAAAGAAGGAGAGGGCTCATGAAGGTCAGCTTGACTGACTGGTTGATCGCAAAGGTTTAACATGTCGCAGAGGAATATGCGCGGCGACATGATGCCGACCTTTTGCGCAAGCTTAGGTCTGAGGTACGTCGGGAGATTTCCACGCTCGTCTTCAGTAATACTCAAACGTTTATGTAGATTGAAGAAAAACAGAAACAGCTTGTGCGTCGCGAGTTTAGCTAACAGCCAAAGAGTTTGTGCTAACGAGAGTTTTTACAGGCCGAGCTCGAGTCCAAGGCAAAGAATGCAGAGTCCAAGTAACGTCGTCGTCCTTGTTTTATTGTTACATCCGAATTCCATGTTTTTCTGTGCTTGAGCCTGTCTGCGATATACAACTGTGTAGTATATTACTTACGAGGTATAGAATGTCCCACACCGATCCCAGCTCACTCATTCGGATCGCTCTCGTACGCAACGCTCTGATTTCCTTGGACATGTCGTTCACCTTTGTTACAGGCTGTGGCAGTTGTGAGACACAAGCCCAGAAATCAGTCGACCGCATGTAAGTGCGAGACCGATCACTGTCCCAGAGTTATGCTAATCATCCCAAATAGCCTACCTGTTAGATCTCCAATCACGGTTTCCCCTCGCAACCAAGGAGAATGACGATCGAGAGTGGCGAACGTACGCCCTCGAGCTCGAGAAACAGATCGCAACGCTTAAAGCCCAACGCGATGCCGATCAAGAACGTACGTGTTGACCAAACCCTACCCAATTCTCCACCTTATGCGTATCGAACGGACTCCAGTACTCTCAAAACTCCCTACCGACCCGTCTCAGGCAACGTCGACCTCGGATCATCCTCCTCCAAAGAAGAAGAGTAAAAAAAACCACACAAAGGACCAACCCGATCCCGATTGGAGCTGGGACCAGAGTCGCGCTTGTAAACGCATTTCAACCAATAACACGCGCGCATATGCGCTGACCTTGTGCATATAGACTGGTCCCGCTTTCTGTCATCCCAATACCCATCGTCGCCGTCGCTTGTCGCAGCGTACGCCTCTCTCAAAGGTGTTCTCGCATCCCCCAATGTGGATTCGTACTCATCACGCCTCACCGACGCCATTCTGCGTGCCCTTGACACCATACACGTCTTTCTGTTCTCAGCTCCGAATCCGAGTCCGGACCTGCATACCCAAACCGCACTCGGCGGACCTTTGCAAACCAACCCACAGCACATCGACAGCGCACGCATCGCGATGACGTCCCCGTTCCTCATGTTCCTCCTCCGAACCGCCTTTCCTGCCTTGCTCCGCACCACCCAGTGTGACAACCCCAAGTCAAAACGTCAGCGCCAGCTTATACATCCCTCCGCCGACGTGCACACGCACGTCGACCGTGTCCTCGATCACCTCCTCGAATGTGTTCTCCTCCCGCTCGTACGTGCCCTCGCGCCGCTCTGTTTCACGCGCCTCGCATCTCTTGTCGCGCCCCCGTCCAAGAAGCCCGCTCGACCCGTCGAAAAGGGAAAGAGCAAGGACAAGGACAAGGACAAGGACAAGCGCGCCGCTCATCCCCCAAAGCACGCCGACACACGCACCGACGCGTTCGCCCTCATCGGCACGTCGCTCGAGGCCCTGGACGCGCTCCCGCATCTTGTCCGTTCCCCCTGCTTCGGCTCCCGCAGTATCGCAGTCGATATCAGGGACCGACTCGGCCTCGAGGCGATCCGCGAGCTCGAGTCGTTGTACGCGGCACCTCCACCTCCCAACGCGTCCCAGCCCGAGCTGTCCTCATGTTTCTCCGCCCCCCAACAGCCGCTGCCAGTGGTCACACCATCGGAAGCATCCCCTTTATTGCCGACACCGGCACCAACACCACTTTCTACACAACGCACGGCATCCGAGTCACGTGCGAAACGGTTAGAGAGACTCGCAGGTACGAGAACAGAGCGCGTTCGCGCCCTTGCGATGCGGGACGCGGGATGGTTCCTCGCGAGCACGCTCAACCTCTGTGTCACACCGCCAGCAGTCGAGGGTTCCGGTTCTTCTCCGCACAGTGAACCGCCGGCGGGAGGATTGCTCAGAGAGGCGCTACTTGATCGGGTTGGGAAACTCGTTCGATCGGTGCCGGTGGTCTGTCATGATGCACACGATAGCGATTCAGATCGTAGCCACATCACGGACGCCTGCAAGTTTGCCATTGACCCCGTTTGTCAAAACATACTGCTTGCCATCTGCGAACGAACCATGACCCAACTTGTGCCGTGAGGCCCGTGACCGTGCTCTAGCCTATGAACAGCGTCAAAAACATCATCCTTGAGACCCTGAGACGCGACCATTGATAAAGTCTACGTTCTATGTACGCTGTTACATGTAACACTAATGTGATGAATTACGATACGGATAGATATACGTGTGATGGCGTGGACGTGCAACATCTTGAAACGATGGATATGTATGCAAAAAATAGCGCGACTGACTAGCAGAAGCCGGAAAGCAAAAAACGACGAGGGGAACCGCAAAAGGGACTAGGAGAAAAAGTACAACGACTTTCGAATCGTCTCCACTTCAAACGTACCCTTTTCCGGATGTGGCGGGATCAAGTGCGACAGCTTGATAAACTTGTTCTTGAACGACGCCGGCACGTCGTCGCCGTCGCCCTCCTCACCCTCGTTGCCTTCCTCGCTCGCTACATCCGGGTCAACTTGAATCCGTCTCTGACCCGCCCCGCGCGGCCGACCTCGTGCGCGCTTGGTGGGCGCGGCAGCAGGTTCAGAGCCCTCGGAAGTTGGTGCCTCGCCGTCATCCATCGTGATGGTCGAAATCGAGCTGCCCTCGGCATCCGTGACGTCAAGCAAGCTGCCAACCGCCTCGTTCTCCCGCTTGAGCTCCGTAGCTACATCCTGGGATGCCGAAATACGACAACCCGCAGCCAGGAGCGTTTTCAGCGTCGACTCTTTTCGGATCGCCGAGAGGGGTACCAAGTGGTTTGCATAGCGCTCGCGGAACTGTGGAAGGAAAGGGTTGAGTGCTTGAGGGACAAAAAAGGCGTATGGCTCACCTCGGCTTCGAGTTTGCGAAGAATGTCGGACGAGTGAAGGGCGATAAACGTATCTCGGATGACTTCCGACATGTCGTCGATGCTGCTTGCATGCGTCCAGTAAGAATCATGGACGGATGCAAACGTGATGTCGCGCGTCTTCAGATACCCATCAGTCATCGGCCATCGACCAAGCAAAGTACTCACTTTGCATTCCAACGCAGTCAACATCATGTGTGTCGCGTCCAGAGAGTGAATAAAGTTGGGTGGGAATGCGGAAGCCTGCTTGATACCATTGACGGCAGCAGGCGCTGCAGGATCAGAGATATAAACCGTCTGCAAGGACGTCATGATTTGCTTTCGCTTCGCCTTGCGATAAGGTTGCACGATCGGCAATCCCAGAGGGGTCGTCCACACCACCGTCGCCATCTGTTCTTTCCGTATACGGGCCTCTACCGTATCTGCCTTGGCGTTGGCACGTTGGGGTTTGAGGATTTCGGGAAGGCGTTCTTTGGGAATGCCTTTGGTGATGAGTTTGGCGCAGAGATTAAGCCAGTTTTGGATGGCCTTGGCACCTGAAAAGAGATCACCGATGCAGTGGAGGACATTCTTTGCAAGGTAGGCAGAAGCCGCCCAACAGTGTTCCTCAGGTATGTCCCCCCTATCTTTCAGCTGTCTCTCGATCTGGTCGCGAGCCCCAACATACGTGACGCCATACACTGTCGTCATGACCTTCAAAGAAGAAGACCAATGATCAGTTTCCAACATCTCCTTTGGGAATGAAAGACGCAAGTCACACCGTTTGCTTGACCACTTTGCGAGAAATTTTACCATCCAAGAGTTGTGCAATCATCTCCCCATTCCCTGCGTCTCTCCGTACGATATTTTCGACCATGTTGGCAACGTAGGTATACACGTCCGACGGTCGGTCGGTCACTGCCAAGTTGACTTGTGCAGCACCCTTGCCATCACCCCCGAGGGCAGCGTAGTGTTGCAGACCGTTACACGTGCCATCCTGGTGAACGGGTAGCATTGACATGTATGCATGAGGGTCTCCTGATTCAAGGGCAGCGCGAAGCTCCATGCAAGTAGCAAGACATTGCCATGGATCATCCGCCTTGATCCACCACCGCCGGCCCTGCCCAGAGTCAGCGAAAACGGACAAGGAAAGGGAAATCGACGCACCTCCAAAGGGTTTTCGGCACTGTCATATATATCATCAAGGTGGTTCATCACGAATGTCACGCGTTCGTCAAAACTGCCCTTGTCGAACCCGTACAGGTTGGCAAGGTGAACCTTGAGCCAACGCAGACCACGTTCGCCGAGAGGTTTTGCTTCTGCAAACATTAAAAGGCCACGAGCTAAGTCATCGCCAATGTGACTCAGATGAGGGGGGATGGGATACGCTCGTCCACGGAAATCAAGGTTGTGGGGTAGGTAAAATGTGTCTCCCAAGAACTGGCGTTGGGTCAATGCGTTAATATAACATCCACAACACGAAAAGAGAGGAAAAAAAACTCACAGCACGGGAAATCTCGATTTTGTAATTGACGCTGCACCGCTCGGAGTGGCAGCCGGCTTTATCCTGGACAAAATTCTTGAGGCGTTGGCTATATATGGATTTTGCCTGTACGTCTGTGTCAAAGTTCTCTGGTTTTTCAGGCTCGGGCTTGTCATACACTGCAGGAGGAATCTTGCAGAGCCTTTCACCAGAATTCCAGACTTGAAGTACGATGTCAAAGATCTTCCGGTTGATCTGCCACGGTGTACTGCCCAGGACGTCCAGGCCAGCGTACACGAGTTCGAGATTGCCCAAAGATGAGGCATGTTGGAGGTAGCTTTGTTGTTCCTGACAGTCCTTGAAACGCATGACCGCCGCTGGCTCGCATCGTTAGCGAACCTGCCGGGCAAGACGAGAAATACACCTACTCTTGTTATAAATATAACCACCCTGCTCAGGAGCGAGCCAGGGCCTGGGCTTAACAAGCATAGGAAGATGGCGAGGATGAAGCGTTTCGCGCAGGGGATCTTTGGCCAGTCGGTCGGCGACAACAGGGTTGAGTCGAATGACGCCGAGTTTCTGGCCACGAACATATTCGTATGCGTGGTAGAACGCGGGCTGCCTCTCCTTCCTACATACGTCATTAGCCCTTAACAACACGAGGGAGAAGAGAAGTTACACTCACAATTCCTCACCGGTCCGCTTGTCTAATGCCGTACGCTCGACAGTGGCAACGTCCATCAAACAGTCCACCAAGATACTCCCTACCCGTACGCGCAACAATTGCGTCCACTCTGTGGTCCATTCTTCATTATCCTGGATATACTTGGCCGCTGTCACCCGTCGTGCGTGTAGATCCCTGTAGTCAAGGCCCGTGAAGTAACTATGGTCACCGACACGATGCAGTGAAGGGACTGCGATGTTGTTACGTTTGCACATCTGAGCCTTGTACTCGTTTTCGACAGCACGCCCAACAGTGAGGAGCGCACGGGCTAGCTTCATGCCGCCAGCAATCCCACCCGTGCTATTTAAACGCATCACTTCAAGAATGGTGATCAAGGAGAGAGTTTCGGGTTTGACAAGAGATAGGAATGGACCCAGACGAGGAGTCTTATCGCCTGAATGGTGTTGGCTTTGTGTGTTCGTAATCACAAGTCAGTACACACCTCGGGTTTGCTTAGCCTCGACAACAATGATGTCCGCAATTTCAGTTTCTAGGCGAGCACGGAGCTTCTGGTGCCAATCCCACATCCATCGTTGAAGATCTGCGCGTCGAAGACCTACGTCTACATGACCCAAACCTATCTCATCGAAAATCTTGGCTTCATGCTTGAGCCTCTCCACGGCAACCTCATAGACAGATGCTTCAAGCAATTTTTGACGAGCCGCGACATCTTCGGGAAGAACACGACGGGCGAGGGTGACTTGGGCCAGATGCTTGCGCAGGTTGTCCAAATTGAATGGAATCTCCTCTACCGGGGCTGAGCGAACAACGTTGCCATTTTCATCGACCATCATTTTGGATGTGTCCTGTGACATAATCAGTTGGAATAGAGGTAATTGTTAAACCGGACTGACTGCGAGCTTCTTGACTGGTATGACCTCTGGCAGGTCATTTAATGGGTCCCAATGACCAGTCCCCATGGCTTCCACATGGCCCAATTCTGCTATTACTCGTGACATGTTATTCTCTATGGCTGCCTTGGATAGCAGCCGGATGACTTCAGATGCTTCCTCGTCCGAGGTGAAGACGCGATCAGATATGACATCTCGGATGGACATTCCACGCGAAGTGAGTCTACTAAGGAGCTTCCCTGGATTTGGTGCTGCAGTCGAATCATTAGAGTCGGGGGAAAGTCTACAGGCAATGGTAAGACACTTGGACATGTTACAGGATCATCTTCTTACCGTAACCGAGCAAGAAGCATGATCGCATAGGTCTGAGCTGTCGGGTGGATATTTTCCGACCCGTTCTCCATGGCTTCGTACAATGACCATGCCTCTTCGACCCAGAGAGCACTGTCGTTTGGCTCTTTTATAGATGCCATTTCGACATATGCTTCCAAGAATGAGTTGTATATCCGGGTCTCAAGAAGAGATTCAGCAGAGGTGGATTTTCGTAGCCGCTCAAAAATTTGTTTTGCGCGAGGGACGTCGTAGAGATTGTGTAAACACGCGTCCATGACCGCTAGCTGATCCTGGGTCTGTGAGTCCGGGAAGAAATAGGTGCTGAGCGCAGTGTGGTTGGACTGATCGGGGAGAGGGGTGGGTAGAATGGTGTATGGAACGCGACGGTGCAAGAATCCGCGCATGTCATTTACAAAAGACACGCCCTCCTCTGTCAGTGGGTCTTTTTGGGTTGTAAAGCGAAAAGCGTCAGGATGAGGGACTTGTAGCTGGGCGAATGCAGTGGCGGGGGCATTGGCCTTTTTTGAAGGCGTCGAGTAAAGTCGGGCTGGTCGTGGAAGACGTTGTCGGGAGTACGACACCAAAGTCGTCTCCAGCCCGCGTGCAGAGTTTCGGGGTATCATCTGAGTTGGTCGCCGCTCTCGTCGTTGGAGGAGTCGTCGCACTCGCACGACCTATCTTTTAGCGAAAAAATACTGGCCAGCTCGATAGGGTCTGCCCAAATTCCCACGTCTATAAAGGTATACTAACTAATCACTATAGTCTAGCATGAAACGGGCCGAGAAACGTTCAAAGTTCAGCGTACGTGACTGTAAAGCAATCCAAGGACGAACGAAACGATGGGCCTACAGGCAGTTCTGGAACGAAAATACTTACAACCACAGTTTAAGAAGTGGTTCCCTATTTTCTCTCTCGAACAGGTATTTGTGATAAGAATATTGTCGCTGAAGCCTGACATGCCATCTGCGCGAAGAAAGCATACATAAGATTTCCCGCCCTCAGTCTTTCCATTTTCAATGGATTCTTGTCTTACATACTAATCCTATTTTACATGATTCTCAGATGACCAGACATCCATCAAGGCATCAGGTAGTTACTTTAGTTAGTCCCTATTGGGCTGCAACTGATTGTTTACCCAGTAACAATTACTCTTCTACTGGAAATGTCGATAACTACGTTTGTGTTTTTCTTTGCTTTGGGGTATCGTCAACTACCCCGCAGCCTTTTATCAACGGTATTGGTACGCTGTGCTCTTCATTCACAATTTTAGCACCCATCTCTGGACTCGGTAAGCAATAGATCGGCTCGAATGTTTCAGTAGCTAACAGAGAGAAGTAACCACAAAAACTCATGGCTTTCATTGTTGGTGAATATCATCCCTTTCCAGATTTTGCCCGATCACATTTTTTATTATGATGGTATGCTGTTCCAGCTGTCCAGCATTATATTTCATGCATTGTAAGTCAGATTAAGCTGCTCTTGTCCCATCAAGGCTCATCCACAGCGAGGCTTTGACCCTGTGAGTATCAGCGCATCTAATTCATCCCTAACTACTATGTTCCTCGTGGCCAGTGGTGAGTGTACGATTCATTGCGTTGTGCTACATAAAACCCACCAGACTTGGCTCGGGAGTAGCGTTGGATGTGATTTCGCAATCACGATCTGCATGATACTAAGCGTACGTCCATTTTGCTCTCCATTTTTCTGGTTCATTCCTCGTGTCGCATCCCCGTTGTTCTGAATCTTACTTCAGCAGCAATAACTCTACCCTGGTCAAGTTGACGAGGTTGTCCACAGAGCTGGTCTTGTGAGCCTTAGCTGCGCTGCTAGAGCTCATCATTAGAATGAATATCTTTATCATGCCGCCGTGTAAATCCTTTCTGAAACCGCGGTCCTCGCAGTTGCAGATCCGAGTTATCGTCGGAACATACAGTTACGCAAATTGTTTGATGGCATCCTTGAACTTCCTGCTGTCCTCAGAAAACCAGCCGGATCCAAACTTGAGAGAGATTGTCTGGAATGACATCTACCAGTTATACAATGAAGGCGATCAGGCTCTCAATCGATGCATGTCGCATAAACGGGCCTGCGGCTTGACCTCAAGTCCAGGTAGTACACGGACATGTTACCATTCTAGGTCCATCTAATTCTTAAAGTGTAGTTAAACATAATCTTGCGAAGACATGAAGTTGTTGAACTTCTTGACGGTCCGGTCGGTTAACATCAGTACTGCTGTAGACCAGAGTGTGAAATTGTGACCATATCGACCCCATTCACATCTCTGGGTACGTCCTTCAAAGCCTAGTACCAGGTGCCATTGTTAACAGGAGTTTTCTTTTTCAGAAAGCTACTCACCGAATGTTGGTCTCGGGCCTTATCATTGACTGCGGGCGGACCGGACTCGGAAGAGATGGTGTATTGCAATGCCCTCCGATCTGTGGTGAGTTCATTCTTGGTTCAGACTGGCAACACGCTGAACTTGCGTCTAGTAAATTTGAGCGCAGACGAATGGCCATTCTGTAGATTAGACCAAGGAATCTATAATGTATTAATATGCGCATCTGCGCGGATGCAGGCAATGAATTCCCCAAGATGTTAGAGTCTTTGCGTAAAAAATCGACTGGTGTTTGGGGTACGGTTAGAAGGGAATTATCGATACGAGAGCCGGGGCCGAGTTATCATAATTTTTGACGGAATGAAACAAAACAAAGCACGGGAGTAGGAGTGAGTAATTGAGCCGTATGGTTAGAAGTCGAGTGCCGTTTTGGAGGCACAAAACACGCTCGCTATGCTTGGCTGAGCGGTTCATACCCCCTCCGGCTCGAACCTCCCATCCTCAACCCAAGCGTTCCCAAGAGGCCCTTGCCCCTCCCCCCACTTGCATCGTGCTCATGCTCCAGTTCTCCTCTTTCCATCTCTCTTCTCCTCTTGGCCTCTTCGAATCCTTCAGCCGGAACATCGTACACCTGTCCATACTCGACGCCAACCTCCTTCCCCATCGTCCAGAAATCCTTGCAATTCCTCACGACGCCCAGATCAAACGGATTCAACGTACGCGCACTCGACGATGCGAGCGCAAGACCATGCGCGGCTCTCCCCCGCGTAAACCTGTCGAGTCCAAGCAGGTTGAGTAGAAAGCCACCGCATGTCCCCGGTGCGGTCGCCATAGCGAAGAGGCTGCCGTGTCGGTGACTGTGCTTATGAGCACTGCCCTCTGCTTCGCTGTCCTCGTCGCTCCGCTCAGTACCTGACGTGTGTTGGTGCTGGTGTTGGTGGTGGTGGCGATGTCCCATTTGGACACCTGCTCCGCCGCCACCTGCGGCAAGGCCCCCGCGGCCGCCCATGAATCCGTATCGTCCGAGGTTGGAAACTTCGAATGTCGTGAGTTGACGAGCGACTTGCCAATATTGTGTCACAAGTAGTACAGACGTCCAAGTGAGTTGGAGAGTGGACCATAGTGCAATGGAGAGAAGGAATGCATCCTTGTGTGCTGGGACGCAAAAGATGGGTGAACAGTCACTGGGAATCGACTCATTGGGAAGGACGGTGGTGAAGACTACGTTAATGGTTAGCGGGATGAAATAATAAGTTGTGCACATCGCCCACATTCATAGCTGAGGTAGTCAAATAAGGCTATGCCAATGACGAGACTTGTCACGAACAGCAGGAATTGACGATGGTTATTTGCACCAACTAGCAGGAATGATTAGTGATCGTGGGCGCTAGTTGACAAGCGAACGAACCGCAATTCCACACCCATGGACAGTGACTAGTGTAGGACCGCTTAGAAAGGACTGGCGAAGGGTAATAAACGCCTTACTGGTCACTTCTTGCGACACACCTGTCACATACACGACAATGCTTCGACCGGAGGGGTTTCCTCGCCTAGACACAGTTTATAAAATAGGCGACAAAAGATAGGACGATACTCACCATGCATTGAATGCAGAATGTTTGACCATTGAGTCGTCCTTCTGAGGCCAAGTCTTCGATTATCTACATAATTTTCGTATCAGCGGAGTATCGAACAAGGAAGACAGGTGCATACCGCTTTCAGCTCTCCGTCGTTTGCTGGCCGAGGACACGCACCCGGATCAAGGGTAATTGCCCGGAAGAAGTTGTATGCGCACAGACCGAGGACCAGTGCAAAAGCCAAGTGGATGAACGAATGTTCAGGTGTCTCTGCAAAATACGATGAGATAAAGCTAGATCAACACTTAGAAGATGGTAACTTATTACCTCGGACAAGTCTGGTTGCCCAGCCATACCCAACCCATAGCATCGACGCCGCGATAATACCTGCGAAGTATGGGCTTTGATTGACGGTCCCCGTATAACTGTCTTTGTTTAAAAGAACACGGGTGACAATCTTGGTACATCGTAAATGAAATGAAATCGATCCAAGGAGGTAGAACTCACGTGGTGCATAGCAAAAAACTCGGCCATTGAGAGCACTATACCGGTATACCATGGAAGAATGCTCAATGTGGTAAAGATTATGTACAAGAATACTGAAGGCAGCATGAAGATGGCAATCTTGGTATTTCTCTGCAGGGAGCATGAACAAAGATCTAAGATGTCGCAGAAAAAAATGCTACCTACCTCGTTCAGAGGCTTTGTTTTCTTGACACCGAATTCGGACATGCCACCTTCCTCCATGGCACGCTTCCATGCGCCCAAACTCTTGAGTTCGATCGCCATATCCCTTGGCGTTCGTCCTTCTACATCTTTTGCATGGATATCCGCGCCCATCTCGGTGAGGCGACGAAGGATAACCCTGTTTCCTCTTACCGCAGCCCAGTGAAGCGGCGAAAGGCCAACATCATCTTTCAGAGTGGGGTTTGCACCATGTTTTAACAACAGATCAACTGAAAGTGCATCTCCCTGGTATGCTGCCCACATGAGGGGCGTATGTCCTTGTAGATCACGGGAGTCCACGTTGACGGGCTGATGGAGCAGATAGAGCAACGGCATCACAGACGAGGAGTGGGTAACCAGATGCAAGGCATTGTAGCCCTGGGAGTCTGCAATGGTCGGGTCCGCATTATTTGATATGAGTAAATGTACGATGTAAAGGTATCCGTTTCGCGCAGCCCATTGAAGCGGGGTCGCTTGAAGATCACCACCAACGGCATCGACCTCGGCACCTTGTTCTATTAGATATCGACAAGTTGCAAGCTGGGCATTGATCGCAGCCCAGTGAAGTGGTGTACTACACGACAGAGTTAGCATGTACACAGGGCCAGGAGGATGCGGCAAGTAACACGAACACATTCTGGTCATCTCGGTCATTCACGGTCGCATTACCCGACTCGATAAGCTGTTGGATGGTCGCAAGGTCGCCTCTCTGAGCAGCGGAAATAATCCCTTGCTATACATGGCGCTAATAAATCCAGGAACGCAGCAGATGAAGTGGGATTCTCACCGATGGCCGCTGTTGCTGAGAATGTGAGATGCTGGTCCCTGTTGCTTGTTCGTTGACAAGTTTTGTCGTTGGCTCTGCCTTGTGGTTTGGTTCATTCATGTCGTTCCTCGTCGTAGTTGTCGTTGACGTCCCCGAGTTGCATTGCGTGTGGCTGTACCACCCAATAGCACGTGCGTGCGGATGCGGCAGTGTTGAAACCATACGACGAGGTTAGGGTTAGATGTCTCAGCTATTGCAGTCCACCATGATCATGTTGGTGACAGAGCTGGTGTTGCTTGCTGCGAGGTCTGTACTCGGCTTTCGCATTCTGAGTACTGACCGATTCTGTCCTAGTATCACCGTCTTTCTATGTTGTCGCCTATTCCTTCGAAGGAGGCTACATAATGATCTTGGGTTCCTTACTACCCCTGCCACGCAAGACAGCGGTCTCCCGCAGTCGGCGACAGTATCCAAGTCAAGTTCAACAAAGTCGTGGCATTCCGTCCTTGCGCAATCATGCTTCTCGCTCTGCTTCACGGAGTGCTGTATGTTGTTCGCAATGTTGCTCTGTCAAGGCTTCAGCCTTCTCGATCCATAGTAAGTGCTCTCGTGGTCTTGTTGGTATCCTGACCGAGGCCATTTCTACCAGCATCCGATTATACACGTGGAGGACATCTCTCTTTCTCTTATTGTCAACCATCATTGTCGTCATTCCGGTCTCCTTCTGCATGGTTCTTACATATCGCTCAGGTTCGTGACTATCGCCATGGACACCTCATGATCCATGACAATTCAACGGACCCTGTAGAGACTCCTAACCTTCTCAGCATCAAAGCTGTCATCTTTTTACTCCCCGTCACTCTCTTTATTTTTGTGCTGTCATTCGTTCCACTTCCCGCGGAATTTACGTCCTATAACCCTCTCACCTCGACAGCTGCTCGACTGGTAGTCCTCGGAACTATCATCCTCGGGCTTTTGTCGGGTCTAGGTGCCGTGAACGGGGCGTGGGGCACATTTGCGCGCAAGGCGTAAGTCGTTGCTTAATGTGACTCAGGGAAACCTCTCATGTAGCCGCACAAGGGCTGTCCCCTCTGCTACTTCGATCGCTTCGGCGGAGAACGCGCTCGAGCGGGTGCGGTCCGATTTACGTGAACGCACTCGTGATCTCGATGCATGTGGGGCTTCAAAGGTACTAGCTTCTGTCTTGATGCTCGGATGTGGCTAAGTATCGATGACACCCCAGAGCGATGGCTCCTGGTTATCCCGGGTGACTTCCAAGCGTGATGCACGTAAGGTTTCATATCTGTTGAATCACCGGGCGGTGATATAATCAGTTCCTTTCCCTCTCTAGATCAGGGTTCCTTGCAACAAGAATTCATCGGCTTGCAAGCTCTTGAATCACAGATGACGACAAGGGTAGCGGCATTGAAACGCAATCGCGAACACACTGAATTTGCGCTTTCCATCCGCGGCAGAATTCTTAGCAGAATATGGGCGGTGTATTGTGTGTGTAGGGTGTTCAGTGCAAGTGTTCACATGACGTTACTTTGAACCGCCGATTCACTGATACACCTGCCCCTGCCAGTCTGTCATGAATTTATTATCTCCACCGTCATCCATGGACGATAAAACGTCATCTTACGGAGATATTATCGCACACATTTTCGCTTACTTGTTTTCCCTTTTACCAGCTGCGTCTGGGAAACCAAGCCTAAACGTCCCGTCGCTATCCAGGCAGATTAGTCTGGCGCTCGTGGGAGCCATCATCCTCAGCAGCGTCAGAGTGGTACTCAGCGGTGTCACCAGCGTAAGTCGGTTCCGATTATCACAATAAATAAAAAAGGTGCATTGAATGGACACCCTGTTATCAGGCGTTCCGAATTACATCTCGCAATATCTCCGCCTCTCTGATGTTGATTCTATTGGCACAGCTCATGGTTTGCTTCCCACGTCCCGTCCGGGGAACGGGTTGTTGTAATGACTTTCATTTCAGGCAATCTATCTTCTCACCACATTAGTCCAGTTACGGACGATGTTTCCCCCTTCGCATACCCCGTCAGGTATAGACGGGGGGAGCAACGGTGATGTCAACCTGTTTTCCTCGCTCCCACAATATTCTTTGTTCGGAGGTTTATTTGATTGGTCATTTTTGTTCGGTGCAACTGGGTGTGTCCTCGCGCGTTGGACTGGGAGACTGTTTAGCGGAGATGACGAAGATTACGCATAACTGGAAATACTTTACGGACTGCAGAAGCTGTACGTTATCATAGAATTTACTCAATGATGAACGGTCCGGTAGTTCGTCAACATTCGTAAGTGATAAATCTTTCCCGCCATTCCAAGAGCACGATAGTGACCTCGTGTTTTTTTATTTTTATTTTCGACTAGTCTGGGCCGCTGCATCGCCCGCGTGTTCACCGCGTTCATCAAGTAAAGCTTTTTTTTTATATTCGCCAAAGAGTCCGTGAGACACATCGTCAATAGATAACCAACCCGATATTCTAGATCAATACATCGGCGATCGCCTCAAGGGGGTTACGACAGAACTCCCCACACTGCAAGACCTGCAAAGAAACACATCAAGCTGACGAGAACACTCACGTACGCAGCAGTATGGATGCCGATACGAGGGAGAATCATGGGCGTATAAAGTGACGAAAGAGATGCATGGATAAACAACACGATTGGAAAGGTGACGGCGAACGGCTTATGTGAGATGACAGGGTATGAAATGATCCTGTTATCCGCAACCGGGACAGAAAGAGGGGAGCGGAGATAAGCAGACGACAGGAGAAGCGTGAGACCAACGGAGAGAATGGTCGAATCGAAACGTTGCAGGCACGACACGACGACGGGAATTTTCTGTTAATGCATGTCAGACATGACATGGACGCAGTGCGTAGGCAGAGTAAGACGTACGATAGGGGAGATGCCGTATACCTCCTCGAGCTCTTCTCGAGCTCTTATGGCAAGCAACTTGTCAAAATTATCTTGAATGTGTGAATCGAGCGTGTTCGTGTTACTTCTGTGCGATACTTGTCCGGTTTGGTCTTCGAGTTGCCGGAGATTATCACGAGAATCTGCTAGTAGTTGCTCAGTGGAGCTCTGCCACCCACTAGGGTCCCCATTACTCTGCGGGGGAGTGGCCCTATCCTTGAGCCGCTCTAAAAACTCTTGTTCCCTACCAGGCGGTACCATGACATCGCGATATAGCGTGATATGTTGATAGCCTTGTACGAGCGACACCAAGACCTCTGCGATATTGAAGGAAAGCCACCATACAGTGAGAAAAGACCGATCCTGCCACGTTGGCTTGAGACCATCCATATTGTGACGGACCTGCAGCAATGCAAGGGACGCAAGGCGCAAGAGGTTAACGAGTAACACGTGCGAGAAGGTGGTTAGAAGCGAGGCTATGTCAGGAGGTAGCAGAAGCGACAAGACTGCGTAAAAAGGAAGGCGCAGTTGGTGCGCCAGGGCAAACATAACGGAGGAGAGGAGAATCTCTGGGAGGGGAGTGGGGAAGAGTGGCGGATAACGAGACGGAGAACTCGGATGAGGTTGAGGCCATACGAGAGGTGGAAGTACTGCGAGGACTGTAAAGGTCATCAAGGCCGACAATGGCACGAATGTATACAGTGCCAAGAGTCGCTTGTACGAGCCTAAACGACAATCGAGGAGTCCATGGAAGTTGAGATATGTGGACGACAAGACTCACCCGTGTATAAACCATTTTCTTCCAACTCCCATTCAATAGCTTCTTGAATGTCTTCTGGTTCGAGCTGCTGGTTACTGGGATCTGTGGCAGGCGGAGGAGGGTCTGCGTTTTCCTCTGCCACCCTGTTAAGAGAGCTTCCTTGGTGCATGCTCTCTGGACTCCTCCTCATCCTGTCGAGTTCCTCTTCGCCTGGACCGTCCAAACCGCTCAGGATGCTCTCGCCGCGTGAGTCGAGACGTCGCCAGTGTTGTTGCTCAGGCTCGTCGTCGTCGTCGTGGGTGGTCACGTCGTAGCCGCTAATCTCGGAGCTGTCTTGGCGGGGAATATAGATGTCTTCTGAGCCATAATAATTTGTCGATTCAGCGACGACTCTGGCAGGGTCTTGGAACCTCGCCAGCCGGTCAGTCGAGTACGTTCGCGGAATGACCGCAGCGGTAGTTTGGGCTACTCTTCGATGCATTGCATACAGGGTACTGCTTACTAGTACATCCCAACGATGCCAAGCTATATACCCACTGCGCCCGAACGCGCGACTCCAGTGCACCTCTCTACAGCCAATGAATAACACGCGAAGAAGAAAACGTGCCAACTGCGACCCAACACGCGTACGGTAGTGATGCGGTGAAAACAAGGTGATTGCCGTACCAGCGAACCTGCATGTGGGTGATGAACAGCTGCACGACAACGAAGTGCAAAAAGAATCAGATTTCGATGCATTTCCACAATGACTCTCACCATCCCCAAATGTACACGAGGGGACGTGACGGCAAGAGTGCGATCGGTCCGCCCATCGAATAAATCTCATCTGGAAAAAGTACAGTGACTGATAGATGACACACCTGTTACGAATGAAGGTGGGTCTCTGCAAAAACAGTGATTAGCACAGCCAGACGAAAACGCGTGCAAAAAGATCAGACAAGGCTGAAATCAAGGTTTTGTCCACACAATGTATTCGGAATGTGGTAAAACGTATGGTATGAAGAAATATCATCACTACGCAAAAGTAAGAAAGGAAAACTTACCACAACATCGATGACGTAGAGGAAGGAAGCAAAAAAAGGTTGCATATATATCAGCAATTCAGACTCCGTCAGACTCCGAAAGCATGCCGAAGCAGCCGAGTCGGCTAGATAGCCCTTTCCGACTGACCTAGTCATGGAGTCTCTTCTGCGATGGGGAATTGAACACTCTACACCAGGAGAAGCTGAAAATGTCTCCAGACGAAGTGATCTTGACCCTGCAATCATCGATTACATTCTCGGAAAACCAGATGCGCAGCTCATGAAAGAGGCCCTCGAGGTCGCTCTCGATGTTTCCAAAGACGAAGACCAACGAATAGCCGCTATGGATGACTTGGAAATGGCATGTATCTCCCGAGATATCGAATGAACTTTCCGAAACTGACCCCCTCCCCCACCCAACAGCTTGTAGAAACCATCGATAACGCAAACGGTACACGCGTCTCCCATCAATTGCAATGTTGTGGTGTTTATCTAGACTCGTAGATCTCCAAAAGTTGAACATGTGGAAACCTCTACACGATCTCCTTGATCGTCCCTCCACTACAAACGGCCTGAAATTACAAACATTATGGGTGCTGGGAACGGCACTCCAGAACAACCCAGCGGCTCAATTATCCGTAAGAACAGATATCCGGACCAATGTTTTCCCGAATCTGACCCCTATGTCCTGCTGTTGATAGTATCTATCCTTGGATCCAGTTCCTGCCATTCTTGGGTGTCTGTCGCCCTCTTCCAACTCCGCAGGCATCCGATCGAAAGCCATATATGCGTTGTCGGGCCTATTGAAGCACAACGCTACTGCAGTTAAAAAGTTTACCGATGTGCAGGGCTGGAATGCCCTACGCAACTCTCTTGAGGGTGGGTTGACTTGAATGCTGCCTTGCTAAACCATATCATCATGGCCTGCGACAGATTCAGACATTACCTTGCGGCGCAAAACTGCTTTCCTCATTAATACTTTACTTACCCCCTCATCCGGAGAGATCTCGGATACATCAACGAGTGTACACTCCCCTTCGTCCACGAATGCACCAGTGCATCCCAATTCGCACGCTTCCATGCTCTCAGATCCGGCGTCTGTGTCAACTTCTCCTATTGTCATGGAAGCACTACAGAGGGAGTGTGAATCAGACGATTCCTCGCTATTGGACGCACTTATATCCGCGCTAGTGGACCCTGTCCCTTTTGGGCCGGACGGTGAGAATGAAAGAGATGTCGAGTTTCAAGAGAACGTTGTGAGGTTAGTGGTTACCCTTCCACCAAGTGTGCACTCGCTGATTTTGTCTCTGTACCCAGACTACTTCACACGTATCTGGTATTGTGCGGCGGTAAATTCTCCGATGCACAGAAACGCAGCCTGCGTACTATCTTCGAAGATGTCTCGCCTACAAGCAACTTGTTCAACCTTGATCGAGAAGAATTTGAGGCTGTCAAGACTGCCGTTTCATGATTGGCAGCAGAGAGCAGAAAGAGGGACAATTAATTTCATTAGACTCACTGTTTACCCAATCTGATAGGCTCTTGATATCTAGCCGACACATTTTCAATTCCAGTTACGTGGTGTGAATCATCGTTCCCACACTGTGATTGGTCCGTCGGACAATTTGAGCGCGAAGATAAAGATCTAGCGCTGAACTGGCGAAACCTTGGAGGTTTTAGATTTAAAATCAAAAAGGGTCAATAACTTGAAAGGCTTCTTCTTGAACACAGCGCTGGCACCCTCACCATTGACTCCCTCAATCATAGGTCAGTCCAAATTTTTACGTTGAATGCATCGTTGAACACTGACGGGTGACGCTTGAATTCAAATGCATGCGATGACATGATTCTGTAGACCACGCGCACACAACCGTCGCAGTATTTATGAACATTGAAAAGTGCATGTCTTTTTCTCTTTTGGTGTCCATCACCACTTCCATTCTTTCGTAGACTCACGATCTTTCACGCATACTACTCCAGGCTCACCTGGCCACCACGCTCACTTCCAAGCCATGTCCGCTCTCAATCTACACCATGCCATTTTCACCAACGAGAAACTCTCTAATCTTCCTTTGCGGTCTGCCTCATCTTTTCTTCATCCTGCACCCGAGAGAGATGAGAGTCCAACGAGCCATCTTTTTGCATCCCCGGTTTACCAGGACCTCATTCAACGACAACCAACTCACCCCGACGGACCAATGTCGGGTTGGGATCTTGGTCTCAACTTGCTAGGCGATCCAATGACCACTGCAGAACACAAGTGTCTAGAAGATCACCAAACTAAAATGAAACTTCGTCGCTTGCATGCTATTAACATCACATTCGAACTTCTCTTCGGTATGGTGTTCGGTTTTGTCCTTTTTGGGTTATCATCCCTTACATGCCACACCTATAGGTATATGGGGAACGTACACTACTGTTCGATACTTTCTTGCATTCGTCGGTAACTCGGGTCATACTGAATCTATTTACGCACTCGTCCTTGGCATCATATCTGCGCTTATAGTCGTTCTCGTGATCATTTCCATTTTGACCCCGCTGTTTCCCCGACAAAGTCATCCTCACGCTTGGCGCCACACGAGATCGCTCCTTCGAGCATGTTATCTGCTCCTGCAGTCCGCAGGTGCCGTAACGAATCTCGTCCTTGTATTGATGTGGCATCCTAGTCAGCTCTGCGGCTGGGATGTAGATATTTCGTGGTACACATCACCCGCGAACACAACCTCCTCTCCATGTGATCCAGCATCATCTGCCGCTTGGATAGCTGCGGCAATATTGCGGCTTGTTGTAACCTGCGCGATGACGGTGAGTTTGTCACCGACAAGTATCTGGGGATTTCACTCATCATTTTTTTGTCTCAGCTTTCATTCATTCATACTCTGCGTTTGTATCACAAGACACGACACCCCACCTCTGAGTGGAGTAGCTCCAAGTATTCACCATACTTGCCATCTGACTCTGATGATATCTCACCTGTATCGGCTTCATCCCCACTTCATCCTTTTAAATCCACCTTGTGGCTCATACGATCGGATGATTCTGACCATACGCTCAGTCAGTCCAACATCACGTTGCCCAAGTCTAATTCGATCAGCACCCTTGCGCCCTCGACTTCCTGTACGGGTCATTCGCATTCTCGTTCCACCCCTCCCCCCAAGGACATTTCACCTCTGAAGATCTCGCCACCCACATCCCGAAGACCGTCTACCCATGTGACCAACCACGTACCGTCGACCCAGGTCCGATCTGAAACGCCATCTCGTACACACCCTGTCACGGAACCTTCGTCGGTACCTCAGATGCTCCGACGAGCGAGTCGTATTTCAGTCACCAAGGTGACCTCGGATACAACGCTGCCCAATGCCTCTTCTTCCCATCCAGAGCGGCTAGACGGCCAGATGATCACGCGTGATCCATCTGAGATCCGATCTGGTCCATCCTGGAGGCCAGGCCATCGTGGAACCGGGGTCCACCCCGATGTCAGAAAAGCGAGTCTAGCCTGGGAGAATGCCTCCACCCAACATGCGTCACAATCCAGCGTCGGCTCTGCGTCATGCGCGTCCACCGCGTCCATTCCTGAAAAGGACAACGATCCCATGTGTGCGTACGGTTATGGCGCGTGTGGACCTACGTATCCTTATCTGGATATGTATAACCCTCAGACGCGTCCGGGTAGATATGTCGAAACGGCGTCATCGTCTTCACGCGAGGACGTAGACGAGCACGGGGTCCTGCAAGGACACCGGTCTGGACGTGTCATCCCAGCAGGTCCGGCGTTCCTCGACGCGTCCTCCGAACCGTCTTCGCGCACGAGAGAAGAGGAGGACAAGGACGAGGACGATGCAAGCAGCGGCGAGGGAGAAGAGTACGTAGCGATGATGGGCGGGTTCGTACGGCGCATGGCGACGATCGAGTCCCTCGGGTCCAAAGAAGCGGCGGCTGCGACAGGCTCTGTGGCGCGCCACTCGAGCGTACGCTCCAAGACGCCCGGATCACAGTTCTCCTCGGTGTGCTTTGCAGAGTACGGCTCGTCGTGCACGTCGTCGCTCGGTACGGCGTATCTCTCGTTCTCGAGCGGTGGGACGGGTATGCGCGTGAACGAGCGTGGGGAGCTGATGCTCGGTCCCAATGCGCACAGGGGCACCGCTGGCTCGCCGCAGTATTACACCGCGAGCGCGAGCAGCTTCGCAAGGACGGACGAGGACCGATGACATCGACTTCGCTCCGTTCACATCTCTCTACCGACGTCCACGGGCGGCACCGCATTTGGAAGAACGGCCTTCTTCTGAATCGGGACAGCTTTGTTTCTCTCGCTTCGTCTTCGAAACGGACTTGCTTCATACGATCACGAAACGAACGACAAGTGGTTATCTTTTGAGCTTTCATTTTGACGAACGCGCTATTTATGCCATTCACGCTATTTCGTTCTGTCCCCCCCCCCTTTTTCTGTTCTGTCCTTCCGAATAAGACAAGTTTGAATTGAATGATTGGTCGCACAGTGATGACAGGTCGTCTCCCGACGTGAGAACGAGATCGCGATACGACTGCGTGATGCGCACTTGTCTCAACGCCTTTATCGCATGTTCTTGGCATGTACGTGAGCTTGGCTGGACACATGCAAGGAGACAAGCCTGCAGCTGGTCATTTTGATGGGCCCTGCCTTCATATCCACGATTCATTCCGGCTCAAAGAAGCACTGAGCGTTGGCAGGTACCCCCTTCCTTTTACATATCCGTGTCACGTGCAACGGTGACATCGCGGGGCGCTGCAACATGTCCCTACTTGCACCTGGGAAACAACGCGCCTCTTCAAAAAAGAACGGGTTGTCAAGCGGGAGAAAAACCAGTGCCCATAATATCGCGCGCCCCCCTTCCCCCATGTCGCCGGACTGTCGCCGCGATGGCGATGTAGGACGCCTCTTTGAAAAACAAAAACCCCACCCACCGGCAAGAAACGCGACGTGCAACGCCGTTTTTGCGTCGCCGGTCTACCGCAAATCCGTGCAGCTTCTTTGGCTTCTCGAACGGGACGTCGACGCGGACAGGGTTTGATGATTAAAACATGGCAAGGGACGACCCATCATGCATCATGATGCATCATGTGTCAACCCTCTTGAATGAGAATGATATCATCACCCAAATCCGAAGTGCTCACGTGCTGGTGTAAACCCACAACCCTGAACACCCCGCACTGATTTGCTAGAAAACGAAAGTATGTTCTATCCGCCACCGATTTGATAAAGCAACGAGAATATTGTTCGTCAAGTACCGTAAGATCAACCGCGGACGCTTTGCAACCCTGAAAATGTGAACAAATGATATGGATATGACGCAATGCGTTTATGTAGCTGTCATGTCTCGGATGTCCATATCGTATTGCTCTACTCGGAAGAGCAGGGACGCCACCGAGAATGAATATGCCCAAGGGAGGGTAAGGTGAACCCGTTTAGCGCTGAGACATCGCGGATACGGTTGGACGAGCCCCTCGGAACAGCGATAGAGGGAGCTAATATTGGAACAGGACGGATACCCTGTTATGCATTGACCATACAAGTCCAAGCAATAAAGACCAATGGTGAGTGCCTTGACCGCTGGTGGACGGGAAGAGTGACATATGGAGCAGTATAATGCATGTCCGCAGTGCGGCCGCCTAACCCATGCACGGAAGAATATGACGTGGCCAGTGTTGCATGAGATGAAGAAGTTCTAGTGAGAATAGTGCGCGCAGGGCTATCAAAGGCACAAACCTTCTTTTTCACATTTGACGGTGGGATGAAAAACGCGGCACGCCGGGATCAACGCCATCAACTGGATGCTTCCCGATAAAGTTTCATAAGCGCCTTAATCATATGAACTAATGACATGGCAGAATGCCGCAATTGCACAAGTCCGATTCTGGACAAATCATGCTGTAATGGAATCACCGAGGGAAAATATGCAAGAGGTGCAAAGGAATGAGCAATAACGGTCGATCCTCGATGCGAGATGCGATCCGGTGGCCACTTGGCAGATCAGTCTCCTGTACGCCTCGGCAACCGAAAGACGTACGTGCGGGGTTTTGTGTGATTACTCAATTAGTGTGAGCTTCGTCTTCTTCTTTGGTTCGGAGGCTTCGCCTGACGTGCGAGACCTTTTGACCTTTGGTTTGGGAGAAGTGATAGCCCCGGTTGAAGGGTGAGATGCCGTCTTGGCAGAATTGGAAGTCTTGGTTAGTTCAGCCGGCGCATCAACACCTGCTGGGCGTAGAAATGTGGTTCCTTGCGTCGAGGAGTGCCTCAAGTCAGTTCCAACGCCGGTCATGTCAAAGATAAGATTTTTCGCGTCCTTGGAAGGATCCTTGTTAAACTTTTTTGAGTGCCTCGTGGTGGGAACAGGCACGCCAGAGGACGATATCGAATGTGGACGACTCTTTTTTGACTGGTCGGCTGCTTCTTGGTCTATATTATGTTGGGGTGCGGAGTCTGTTGTTGAACTCGAGGCCTGACAACGAGGCCACGAAGGTTAGGTGGGTGATCGTATGATGTAAGGGGGAACCGCGGACCTCCTGGGTAACTTCTTGGCCACGTTTGTTAAAAACTCGCCGACCTCGTGGCCGCAATGTGTTTGAAGGAGATAAAGATGACGGCCCGTCCGCAGCAGGCGTATCATGAAGGGAAGGGAAGAGAAATGGAAGGTAAGAGGTTTCGTAAGTAGTTACACTGATAGCCAAGAGTTCGTAAATGTAGATTGTTTAAACAGAGAGTGCGCGGATGGAAAGTTGTACTCACGCCTTCTCGCCGCGATAAGCGCATGACTGGGTGATTTTGGGGGATAACACCCACTCTGCGTCGTCTTTGACATGCGCTTGTTCTGGTTCGACGTGGGGGAGTTGCTGTGCACGACGGGCATTCTGCATGAACCGGAGGTTCAATGTGCCGGTGCTCAGCGTCTTTTCGACCATTGGTGGATGGGTAGTGGTGGTGGTGGTAGTTTAAGAGATGGAGGTAGTATTACGTCATTTATTCCCATAGGCGAGATAGAGAGGCACGTAATAAGACCCATCGTGATGCGCCACGACAAAAGGATCTCGATTGTGTACGACGTCTGTTTCAGCACTGTGGAGGAACTGAGATATCGACGAGGCACGAGAACGCCAACGAAGCAGCTGGTTCGGTGGCAGATAGTCTGCATACCAGTATGATGCAAAAATGCGCACAGAAACGCTCATTTCGCTAGACGGATTCAGATGATATGATGATAATCGCGAAGCCTGTGGTCGTGTCGTTTTAATAGGACAGAAGCCGAAGAAAAGGGGGAAACGAAATAGCCGCCAAGAGACGGAGGGCGCAAAAAGAAAAAAAAAAAGAAAAAAAAAAAAAAAAAAGGTTCGCACGAACTTCATGAGATGAAATGAATCATTATACGTAGGTGACATGGAATCATTGACAGGAGCTGTCCCAGGGTGAGTTGATCAGCCAGATCTCTCCAAGTGACACGTCGATTCGAAGGGGCCGACTTGGCTGCGCACGAGGGTGTGTGAGAGAGCGACGCCGATTGGGGCATAAAGTTACCAGCCAAACTACACTTCGCCAAGATCTGGTGAGTCAATGGGGACCGCGCTGGCATGACCCGCTCGCTTGTTCAGTCACCTCGTGGCAGCGCAGTTTCGTTATTCACCTTTTTCAAGCGGTCCGGAGACAATCCAAAGTTCCACAGCGATGAACATCCTCCAGGCTCACCGGGCCCACCTACAATTCTAAAACTGGGTCTCCCCGCCGTCGATCCGTGTACATCATATACGTCTTCGGCTCATATTCTAGTATATAATCCCTCAGCCTATCTCCACATTCCCCCTCCTTATCCAACCCAATGTCCTTTCATCTCCGTCCCGTCTCTGGCCACTCCCCTTCCCCCTCTTCCTCCTCCGCTTCCACCACCACCGCACCAGAACGCAGTCCACCACCAAAGTCTCATCCCTCTCACATCCCCTCCAGGCGGCCTCTCTCCCCGAGCTCTTTGCGAGGTGACCTCCCTCCCCTCCGCATATCCCCCCCGCTGATCCCCCGCAGACGTCAATCTCACCCAGGATGCCAACCCTGGCCCACGCAAGTACCCTGCCCCGCCCACCGGCCATGAGCTCATGGCCCTCTTTCCCCCCGCACCCCCTGCCAATTTCCCCGAGATGAGACCCGGCCCAACCAGCGGCTTTTTTCAACGGCAAGAACGTGCGTTTTTCGCACAGGCAGGCAAGGAGATCGTCCGCGTACGCGTTGAAATCGACGTACCACCCCCTCCCATGGACGATGTACAACCCCACAGTGCAAAAAACAGAGAACCCTCTGCACACGGTCCCGCTCGGACATGGCCACAGCTTCATCATCCACCACCACATCAGTCCCCCATCGACCCATCAGCCTCTTCTACGGGTCTATATCCCCATCCCAAACAACCGCGCCAATCTCGTCCCGTACCGGCCACCACGCAATCACCAGCCATGTTCCCTGGTTCACCCCATGGACAGGCACCTCAACTCCCACTCAATCTCCACACGCCAGCATCACATCAGACCGGGATCACCTTACGTACACCACCTCACGATCCACATTCTGGGACGAAAGTGGAGTTTCAGGCGACGGACGAGTACCGTGATGACACGGACGAGGCTTGGCGTCGATCTACGCCTCATGCAGACCGTCGACGTGCTGGCAAACATACTCGGCGTGTTATCGTTCGAACCTGACACTGTGAGTGCACCTCGTATGTGGCACGATGCTGGATGTTGATAGTTCTCAAAGCATATCCATCCCCATCTACCCATCGTCGCATTGATAACATGTTATTTTATATACCAAGTCCAATCTGTGTGCTATCCATCATACCTTGTATTTCCACCGTCACGACCGCTTGAAGTATTCTGCTTATAACTTGATGCGCTTTACGCCCACTCGGCACTAACCACGCATAGTGTTTCCTCACGACCGGGGTGATGATAACGAACGAGCAGCGCGTTGCACATGTTGCCTGTCCGGTATCGCGGAAAAAGGGAAAAGGCACCTGGTGTGCTAAAAAAATTTAAATATAATAATTATAATAATTATAATAAATATATATACTGATCGAGATCCGGCAAGTGCCGCTGCAGCAACAACCCCGTCGGTGCCTCGCTCAGTTGACGCTGCCTTGTCTGTCCTCGCATCCGTACGCGGTTCTCTCACAGCAGGTGCCTGATTAAAGGACGACGGATGCGCCATCGCAGCCGGGGGGGGGACAAAGACCGGGAGTTTCAGTTATTTACCCGGAAAATCTCATCACGAAGCATCATCCCATGGACCGGGTCTTGTAATACATCCGCACACAGGAAAAAAGATGTCGTTCTAGAGGGTGTGTGCGCGAGAGTTTTTGAAATATGTGACTTGAATGACGGAATGCGGTGAACAGCTGCCAGGCACGGGGTCGTTTCATTGCAACGTATTCCGGACCGAGTCCTATGTGGGGACTCTGTCAAGCTTTGTTGGTGGTTGTCAACAAAGGTACGAACAATGAAGACATCCGCCCGCTGTCGTGATCGTAGCATTCTCACATTTAGCTGTGCTAAATCTCCCGTTCGACACGGATGGCCGTTTTTACCTGAGCAAACTCGATTGTATGAAATATAACGAAAAATGTCCCATCTAGGACGGATCCGAATGTGATGATGTTGATATGATCGCAGGGTATAGCTCGGCAATATCGACCAGATCCGGTAAGATAAGAAGGGGGGCCAAGGGAATGACGTGCAAGTGTCAGCAACATGGGGTAGGAGCCCGTTTGGGGGACTGACATAAGGGTTCGGGCCCAAACCGGAGCCCCAGAATACGGCGCTGGTGGTACAGATGGGGATGCTGTAGAATGGAAGTCAGACGATCCATTGAATAGTACAGGGCGCAGCTACGGAACCGCAAATGGGCAAAGCAAGAGACGGGGAACTAAAGTAATGTGAACCTGCCAAGGGTCGTACAGACATGATGAGAGAGAGACTGGACTCGGACGAGCGTACAATTATGCCTGATTCAGCTTCAATCAAAATGACATCGGCTGCGAGGACCATCATAATGAAAAATGGAAGTGTCGACCCTTGCACGAGTCCCCCGCACCGGCATCACCCGCTTATCATTCCCTTGATCTCATTCCACCATGGTCAGTCAGTCTATCCCTCATCCACTCACTTACCTCCGCCTCACGCTTTCTAGTCAAGATCAACAAAGGATGCCTATGCCGACTTTTGTAGCATAACAGGCTCATCGCGAGTGTTCTCATCGTCGCACCACCATCATGTCTGATCAAACCCGATAGACTCAAAGATGCTAAGCGCTACCTCGACAAGCACAAGCGACTCGACGTCGCCGTCGATGCCTTTTTCCAAGACGGTGGAAATCGTCGCACAGATTCCACGCCGTCCACCAGCAAACTGACATCCCTGTTTGAAAAATACAAAGGTAACACCCGTTCGATCACCCCGCTCACCCCGCCGACGTGCTGTCATAGACCCAGATACCGACATCATCTCTACCCAGGGCACCCTCCAGTTCTTTACCGACCTCGGTTTCACTCAGGACGAGGACGAACAAGACGATACACCCAAACTCTTGGTGCTCGCGTACGAGCTTCAGTCCCCTCGATTAGGGGAGTGGACGAGGAGAGCTTGGTTAGATGGCTGGAAGAGCATCGGGTCAGCCTCCGCTCTACCGGTGATTTCGCACCGTTGACGTGAACGCCGCACAGGTGTGATTCTATAGATGGGATGAAGAACGCGCTGACACGCTTACAAGACAAGCTTGCCACCGATCCGTCCTACTTTCGCACCGTGTATAATTACACGTTCAGTTTTGCACGGTCGGATGGTCAGCGCAGTCTGGGTACGCGTGTCTGCTTGTTTCATCGGTCGACCCTGACATCTGTTCAGCCAAGGATACCGCGCTCGAGTATTGGAAATCGCTTCTTTACTTTGGCGTGGGCAAGGAAGCGTTGAAATACGTACCAGCCGATGATGAAGACATCGTCATCGATCAAGGTCAAGGATGGACGAGAAAACACACGGAAATGTGGCTAGAGTATATGAAAGCACGAGATGACGTCGCTGTGAGCAAAGATACCTGGCAGATGGTTCGCATCGTGGCCCCCTTTTTATGTACATCGCCTGACCGCGTGCAGCTCCCGGATTTTATCCGTTCATTTGACGGCGACTTTAACAAGCATGACGACCAAGGTAACGCCATGCTTGTGCTGGTAGCATGTCGCTGACAATATTACACGACGTCATCAACAGCCGCATGGCCTACTATCATAGATCTCTTTGTCGAATGGTCAAAGAATAGTACTACATGACATCCTACTCTTTTACTGTAGACAAAATCAATACGTAGTACATCGATTCGCCATCATAGCACTGCTTATGACACGAGCGAGGGGAGAAATGAAGACTCCTTCACCACGGAACACTTGATAGAAGCACAGGATGCTCCAACGATAGCAGCCAGAATTCTCGGCGCGTCTCTTGGATCAAGTTCAGCCATCACACACTTCGACGCGGACCCGGACATACTCTGGGTGGACACGAATGACGGCCTCGGATCCAAGCTCGTCGACCGATAGCACGTCGATGTAGGTACTCGCAAAGGTGAGCCCAAACATGTCCGAGAGGGCATCCTGTAGAGATTTTCGAATGCGCAGGACATCAACACAACGAGGCTGCACGGCGAGGCGTATGTAATGATGCGTGGGCCTTAATGTCGTGGTCATCGGGACCAACGTCGACCAAGCTCAAGTTCCACTCAAAGTGAGCAGGGACTCGAAATTATGTAATCGAACATCCTCGAGGGATGCTGGCACACCATCAGGCCTCTCCCAAGTCAGGCCATGTCTCAAACCGAGCACTCCTGCTGCGGTGTCGTGGACGAGGTACGCGCTCGCCATAGTCAAGCCAGGCCACAACCCTGGATCGTCCGCAAACTTACGGTCGGCCTCACCATCCTCATCGTTGGCTATGCCACATACGTCTACGCCGCAAGGTTTTGCAGGGATATGATTGCAAAGAGTAGCGGTGCGCTCGGTAGCCAGGCCACCGGAGGTCCGTATCCCACTCTCCCGATCTTACGTTGACGTGAGACCTCTACCTCTCCAGTCGTCTTCTTGGTCGTATACTGTCTCTTGTTACTCTTGATGTCTTGGTGTTATGTTGTGGTGCGCACTTTTTCTTTCCGGCCTGCTATCATACTTTATTGAAATACGTTCAGGTGATCACGACATCGCCCGGCGATGCACGCCTGGTAGGCGCCTCCCAATAAAAAAAATACTTTATTCGCTCATTTCCCGTACCTGTCCCGGCCCACAGTATACCCAGAGAACAACTAAACCCGGCTATGACCATATCGACAGATCATCAACGCTCAACTCCTCTGACGTCCGCGGAACTTCCTATGAGCTCACCGCTCCCACCGCCAGCGCCCTACATCCTCCCACGGTTGAGCCTACAAAAAAGCATAATCTTCCATCGTCTCTTGGCTCTGGGAAGAGCAAAGCTGGCGCATCACAACTCTCTGTAGCTGCTTCTGCGGTTGCCAGGGCGGAACAATCCTCACACTCCCAACCGTCGTCCCGCGGTTTGGAAGAAGCACGTGCTGCAAATGGGTCGGGGGCCCCTGAGTCTCCACATCTCCCCGATATTCCGGGTGAAGCGACGCTCCCCACCCATGCGAATTCTTATCCATCGGGTACCCCCGGTCCTCCGCCGATGCCCTCGCGCCGTCCAACGACAACCCCCGTGCTTCTTCCGGAATACCGTTATTGCGGTAGGTGTCAAATCGTCAAGCCTTCCAGGACCCATCATTGTAGAGCATGTGGTACAGTAAGTTGCTTTTTTTGTTCGTCTGCATGCACACCCCCCTGACCTCGTCTCAAGTGTGTCCTAAAGTATGACCATCATTGTCCTTGTGAGTGTCCCCCTTTCCTGGGAACCTTGCGAATTGATATACGGGCTCCGTTTTTAGGGATCGGGCAATGTGTAGGTGCATTTAACCAAAAAGTGTGTCCATCTTTTACGCGTTCTCTCGGAGTCATTTAAACGCTTGTTCGTCGAGTTTTTCATCAATTTTCTTCAATGGGGGAGCGTGTTCTGTTTTTGGACGTTTTCGACACTTCTAGGCTTCAACGTTAAACCACGCACACCCCCGGCCGCCCTTGATCCACAGCAGATTGTCGTAATAGCCCTGTTCGTTTCCCGTCGCTCCGAGGTCGTACTGGCTGACGAGGCAACTCCAGTACTGGCCTTTTTTCGTTATTTTGCAGCCTCATACTTTTAGTGCAGATCCATCTTATTCTGCTGAACCAAACGACGGTCGAGTCGCTCAACTTTAGGTCGATGCGAGATCGAGAACAAGAGCTGCTGTCGCAGATGCACAAGTGGTATCAATGTTGGTGCGTCTTTCCACGGAACCGGCCGCCTTTCGTTACCGAGTCGTCACAATTTTTCTTTTGTGACAGCGCAAAGCGTCGGACACGAAAGCTGTGGGATGGCGAATGGGGAAGAATTGGGATCGAAGGTAATCTGTGGTGGCTGGGAAGTCGAAGGGAGAACTGGGTGGCGGTGATGGGCGAGAACGTGTGGGGATGGTTTCGTGCGTCTCCCTTCTCCCCCGTGCGCGTGAGTGTTGGCTCTAATTTCTGACGGCAACCAGTGCCTGTCGGGCGTCATGTCGGCGATGGGTTGAAATACCCGACGAATCCACGTTTTGATGCTGCTGGGAGATGGATGAGACGGAAGGAGTGGCCATCTGATCTACAGTGATGATTATTCATTTTTGTAATATAACTTGTATACTTGGAGCTCGAATGCTGGTCTTGTTCGGCTTCGTTGAGACTTGGAGGCGGGTCAGACCGGCTACCTTGGCAAGATGCGGGCGGAACTTGGCCGGACCACTCCATCAAGCTACAAAAGAGTCGGGTCCCTTTCTTGAGCCACGACATTCATCGTCTGTTTATAACATCTAAGCCATGGCACCCGCAACGACCATCAGTACTAGCAACGACCATTCGAACGGCACAACGCACGCCTACAAGCAACACCGAGCGACCGCTGGCAATGCGCCGCGATCAGAGACGCTCACGTCGGCGAACCTCATCCAGATGGAGTACGACTACAGCGCACACAAGTAAGTCGATGTCAATGTCAAACCCCTGGTCTAGGCCGCCGGGACCCGTGTGTCTCGCCACGCGAGCACGCTGCGTTTATGAAAAGCGTCCTGGGGGGGTGGGGGCTGGACCCGGGGGTAACCCTCAAGTTTCGAGATATCTCCACTGACGAATCGTATTATTCCCTCTACGGCTAGTTACCACCCGCTACCGGTCGTCTTCGATTCCGCAAAGGGCGCCAGGTGCGACTTTTTCGCCAGTGGGCATCTCGCTTCCTTGCCATGAGGCTGATTTGATTGGCTTATCGAATAAGGGTATGGGATCCCGAAGGGAACGAGTACATAGACATGCTCTCTGCTTATTCGTAGGGCCTCTCTTGCCTTCCTGAGTGCCATCTGAGCTCACATGTCGTTTGTTTCAGTGCGGTCAACCAGGTCTGTGGATATGTGTGTGTAGAGGATCGTCTCGGCTCATCATCATGCATCATGTATGCCGATAGGGTCACTGCCACCCAAAGATAGTCGCTACGCTTGTAGAGCAGGCTCAGAGACTCACGCTGTCCTCGCGTGCATTCTACAATTCCGTCTTTCCACGCTTTGCAAAGCAGATGAGAGAGACGTTTGGCTATGACCGGGTGCTCCCGATGAACACCGGTGCCGAGGCGGTCGAGACGGCACTCAAGGTGGCGAGGAAATGGGCGTACGAGTCCCCTACCAAAGATGTCGAGCCGGGCAAGGCAGTCGTGCTCAGCGCGGCGGGGAATTTCCACGGAAGAACGTTGGGCGTGATCAGGTGGGTCGATAACAGATGAATAATCCGATCTGATTGATTCTATTCTCGGACCGTCTGCTTCCGACACAGCATGAGTACGGACCCGGAGAGTCGTGATGGGTTCGGACCTTACCTTGCGGGGGTAGGTCCTACGTACAAGGATCAAGACGGAACTGTTCAGGCGATTCGTTATGGACATATTGAAGATTTCAAGCGTGCGTTGGATTATTTTGGAAAGAACGTCGCTGCGTTCTTGTTGGAGCCTATCCAGGGTGAAGCTGGGTGCGTATACGCCACGCCGTGTGTGCAGCCTCTCTCTGACGATGTTCAAGTATCGTCGTTCCACCGGAGGGGTATCTTCGGGAGGTTCGCCAGTTGTGCACGGAGAGGAATGTTCTCCTTATCTGTGACGAGATCCAAACGGTCGGTCCCGCCTGATCGCCACGACGCTATCGCACACTGACAGCCGACATCTGACAAACAGGGTTTGGCACGGACCGGCAAGATGCTCTGCTGCGAGCACGAGGGTATCCGACCCGATTTAGTTTTATTGGGAAAGGCGCTTTCTGGCGGAGGTACGAGCTTTGTTCCCTCGGTGATCGGGCGATCGCTGACACGAACGTTTTTGGTTTGACAGTTTATCCCGTCTCTGCGGTGCTTGCCGATCGAGCCGTCATGGATTGTATTGGACCCGGCCAACATGGGAGTACATATGGCGGGTGAGCATGCGATTTTGTCGAGGATGACGTCGCTGTTTTTAAATGACAGGACGCTCATGATGATACATACTTTTAGGAACCCGTTGGGATGTGCTGTTGCCATGACGGCTTTGAACGTGATACAGGAGGAGAGATTGGCAGCCAAGGCTGAGCGGTTGGGACGAGTTTTCCGTGAGCGAATGAATACGCTCAAGCAAAAGTCGCCATTGATCAAGGAGGTTCGCGGGAAGGGGTTGTTGAATGCGGTGGTGATGGATGAGGCAGCGAGTTCCAAGGGGTATACGGCGTGGCAGTTTTGTCTGTTGTTGAAGAGTCGGGGGGTGCTTGCCAAGCCGACGCATGTGAACATGTGAGTGACCCAAGTTTCCCGCCCGGATGCCGATTGGGTGTTGATGGCTAGGTTGTAGCATTCGTTTTGCGCCTCCATTGGTGATTTCGGACGAGGAACTGGAGACTGCGATGAGACGTATTGAAGAGTGTTTGGATGACCTTGACAAGGTGGGTAGGATTTGGTGCATATGACGAATGGACATCGCTGAACGGTCTTTTGGTAGCTCGAGGAGATTCCGGGCGACGTCGAGAGCGAGAAGGGGTACAAGGATACGCTCGACAACTGATTGGTTCTGAACCGCTGAACTTGGACGATGATGGTGATGCATGCGAGTTCTGTTTAAGATCCACATAATGTACCTACGAGTCTGCTAAGTCTCATGTTTGTATGTGGTCGTTACACTAGCTTGTATAATAGCGAGATGGATGTATCATTTGCGTAAATTTTGCATGTAAGACACCTCGTAGGGACGAACTTCTACCAACACAGAAGCCATCCGAAAAAAATGCCTCGTACGAGACTTGTTCTTCCCTAACATTAGCAACTCGACGTTCGATGGAGTGCGTCGAACGATGAGTGAATAAAAAGGGTACGAAAAATGGAGCCATACTCGAACTTGCCATTGCATTTTGATTCAGTGGTGACAATTGGAATGAAAAAGAACGTCAAGCGAGTTGTGTTTGATTTTTTACGTAAATAAAAACACGTTTAACTCGTAGATTTTCGGTCGTCGTCGCTTCGTTTTGTCCCGTACGATCATTGCAGCGATGGTGTTGGCAAATCCTCAGGGATTGCGTCAGAGAAAACGCTCTGATTCAGCGAGCCAAGTCGATGGCCGAAATGACAAACGCGGTAGTTTGAACCCTCCGCGAGACGAGGTCGTGTGGGGCAAGACCCCAGGCGATGAAGGTACGTGGATGAGTTGCGCATCTTTCATATCAGCATGATGATGATGTCGGTGCTACTTGGAACCATCATGCTAAATATGTCTTCCAATAGTATTCCGCGTCCCCACGACGCACGATGTGCTCACGGCCCTGTTCCACCCGGCATACCCGAAAAGTCATTTAGACATGCTCAACCTGTCTCTACTGGGTTTTCAGCTCGTCTTATTTTGGCTCTTGCCTCGGTCGGCTTCGCGCGTGTTCTTTTTGCTGTATTTTGCGTTTTGGCGTGTTGCGTATGATGCGGGGCTGGGGTGGGTGTTGACGAAGCAGAGCAAGAAGAAGTGGATCGTGCGGGAAATCCAGCGCTTGGGATGGCTTGATCCGGACCGTAAACCTGCCATGAGAAACTGGATCCGTGCACAGCTCGCGGGGAAGATGGGTAAAGATTACTCGTTCGACGTGGGTCCATCGGAAGCGAGATGTTGCGAGGCGTATTGCTCATCGTTTTCTTTAGGAATTGCCGTTGGAGTACAATACGTGGCTGTTGTTCAGGCAGTTGGTGGACGTCATTCTCTTAAAGTGCGTTGGGTGTGATTTGTCCTTGGGGGATATGTTGACTCGAGGTCGTGTGCAGTGACTTCTTGGCGTATTGCATGTTTGCCTTTTCGTGCTTCCGGGTTCCTACAGGGCTGTCGTTCACTGTTCACGTCATGAGGTGGGTGGTATTGGTGAGGCTTAGATTTCGCTACTGATACCCTGATAGGTGGATTGGCGGTGTGGCGCTGATCGTGTTCAATCTCTGGGTCAAGACCGAAGCGCACGGCGTCGTGAAAGATTACGGGTGGTACTGGGGTGACGTCTTTTTCCAACGGGGCAACCTGGTCTTTGATGGCGTGTTCGAACTTGCACCGCATCCGATGTACTCTGTCGGTAGGTCTTTCCGGTCACTTCCTCATGAGATGTTCTCATGTCGAGTCCCTTGTAGGCTATGCGGGTTATTACGGTCTGTCATTGATCGTGGGCAGCTATCCCGTGTTATTTGTCAGTCTTGCCGCACACGCTGCTCAATTTGCGTTCCTGGTGTTTTTCGAGAATCCCCGTACGTCTTGCTCCACGTTTGCAGATGCATGCACGTTGACGTTTTCTTAGATATCGAGCGCATGTACGGAAAACGCCAACCGATTGCGGTACGTAAACCGCTTGCGTCGACTGGTCCTCGCAAGCGAAATGGTGCGCTACCGACGACTCCCCGGCAAGACTGCACTGACGGACTTTCGACTCCGCCTGCAACCGAGGGAGAGACTGCTTCCGAAACCGAGCTTGAGACTGAGGTCGAGACGGATGATACACTGACCCGCAAGCCGAACAACGGTCGCCACGCACCGCGCTTGAGCAACGACTCGTTCAAGGGACCTGCAGTGCAACAACGACCAGTGTCAGAGCATGATCTGTATCACAAGTATTTCAGACGTGATGTCGTCGGACTTCACAACATCGATCTGTTACGGTAGGGTGCTCGTCCAAGAACATTTCAAAGAATTCGCTCAACCGGATTCTTTACGCATCAGGTCTTCCGATGCGATGTTGGTGCTGCTGATATTCTACATATCGGTCGCTTCCTGTCTCCCGATCATGTCGCATCGTGCGACGCTTGCCTTGCATTTCGCTCATGCATCTGCTTGGTGTATCTTCCACAGCGTTGGCTTGGGTCTTCTCTTGCGGGCGCAAAGCCGGTCCAAATTCCTTGTTCGCCACTTTCTGAAGAATTATCCCTATCCTGCCAACGATAATGGTGACTCTGCAGTGCAGGAGGCGTTCACGAATTGGAAGTCGCTAAATAACATGAGCATGTGCATGACTTATAGTATGTGTTTCCCTCGCTCTGCGTTTATTTGGGGCGCTTATGTATTTGGCAGTTTCCCTCGTTGGCCTTGCCTGGAAGACGTATGAATTCCCGAAATTGTGGACGGAAGGAGATGATCTTTTATGCCATACGCTGGGAGCTGTACGCCATCCCACTTTACACGTGGTGTCATTTTTACTGATTTCTAACAGTTGTTGATCGGCCTTCACGTCTGGGCAGCCATGGAATCATATGATGTTCTGGGCGTTTTTGGTATGCATTTCGGTTTCATGAACAAATGTTTGTTCATTTGACACATTAGGTTGGTTCTACGGAGATTTCTTTGCAGAAGACTTCCCTGCCCATTTGGAATACACCGGGATCTTCCGGTGTGCTATTTTCTCCACCTTTTGATTCCAGGCACGATGCTGATCGAGATGTCAACAGGTATCTCGACAATCCCGAACTCATGAGCGGTGCAGCGTTCCTCGGACTCGCGCTTATCAGCGGAAGTAAACTCGTAGGCATTTTGGCGATCCTGAGATTCTTCGCACATTGGTGGTTTTTGCATAATGTAGAGACGTAAGTCCGATGTTCTCGCTCATCCCCCTGGCGGCTGAAATTGGATGGCGATAGTCCTCACATGCGGAAATTGTACGGAGATAGTCTACGCAAGGAGGCGGGTTTTGTCAAGGTCATCAAAAACGTCGCAAGCAAAAATGCGCGACTTTTGGAGTTCCGCGCTGGACGTCATGCACCAGAGATCAGGAGAGTTGCAAAGGAAGTCAAAGGGACTTTTGATAAGGTGTTTGAGGAGACTGCTGACGTCGTGGAAGAATTTTTGGCAAAGTGTGAGTTTTTTTTTAAAAAAAACAGACTGTTTCTCCCCTGTGACATCCTGAACTTGGGTTCCAAATCTGCCCAGCCAAACCAAAGATATCTGAAGTTGTGCAGGAAACCAAGGTGCTTTTGCAACAATCGCGTGAACGCTTGGTCATAACGTGAGCCGTTATCTACGACCTCTTCCGATCTTGATGATCTAGCGTTCTTTGCTCTCCGGATGTTTTAGGCGCGTTGCGAACGACTTGTCATCTTATGATACCGCCAAATACAAGGTCTCGATTTCTCCCAGTAAATCCGGCAACATGCGGTTCCAACTTGGGGAACATATTCATGTTAAATGGGAGGCACCTCAGCGCCACTCCCGCCGTGATTGGATTGGCATCTACAGGGTGCGCCGTTTTTGAAATTTCCCTTGAAACAATTGATTGATCGATGAGAACAATAGGTCGGTGCGAATAAGTCGACGTTGCTTACGAAGATAGCGTCAAATGGACATTGGCTTCCTGTTCACGATGAAGAATGGGATGGTGATGTGCCTCTCGATAATACGTGTGGGACCTCGAGGAGCTTGGAAGCACAGATCGGAACCGTCGTTTTCCAGGGTCCGACCCTTCCATGGAAAGTCGGTCGCTATGAGGTGTGTATCTCCCTAGGTTGCCCACGGTTAGTCGAACGACTGACGTTTGTACGTCCATGGTAACTCAAGGTTCGGTATCACCACGATGGCAAGCACAATGTCCTCGGAATTGATGGTCCCTTGGAGATCTTTGGTGAGTCTAGACAGTCACTAATTACTTTCCGTGGGTTGTACTGAAAAAAGTCGGCTTTGGGATGATAACGACAATGAAGTGAACAAGCCGGCATCCCTCGATTTTACGTCTATCAGGGACTGTCTCACTGACATCATTCCGCTATGCTTGGACAACGACCCACGGTTAATTCCCTTGTCTTGCCGCGATCCGAGCGTGGACACGGACGCGGGTGATATTTCCGACGACACACGGGATCCAGACGACTTTCGGTTTTGGTCGGAGCAACAGGCGAAATGGATATGCACTGCGATCGAACAGGCGTTCAATGTGGAGTATGTGCCCGAGGTGATCGTGGCGGATGCGAACTTGACGCGGTTGGCGAACCGGATTTTGGTGTCGAAACAGCTGTTGGTATCATAGCGCCTTTTCTCTTCCTCTCTCCCTTTGGGCTTGGTTTGGCGATGGAACTTTGTGTAGTGATATGCCTTCTTTATGCTAGTCCTAATGATGCTCTGAGTCTCTGCCGCGTCTGTCGTTGGCAAAAACCTTTGCTGCGAGAAGTGGTGTTTGCGTGGAGCTCAGATGTCGTTTGGTGAAACGACCACCTTCGAGTTAGGATCACGTCAGGTTGAAGCGTACTAACTCGGTGCGGCGTTGACGCAACGAAGAGGCAACAAGTTTAGAAGTTTGTTCAAAGGATTATTTGGTACTGTAAGAAATAGGAAAAGAAGTTCAATGTATGTTGTTGTTGACTGCATCTCAATTTGACGATGACCACTTTCACTCTTTCCTCGCTCTATCAATGGCCACGTCACTGTACACCCAAAGCACGCGAAATAGTTCTCAACATCGTCAACTCGACCAAAACGCCCTTGGCAACCAAGGACATCTACAACCTTGCCATCAAACCAGCTCGTGCTAACGCGCTGGTACCTCATGCCGATGAAGAAATACGATCTATAAGGCAAGTTTCGATGTCTTCTCTCCGCGCAGAAACGTCGGAAAAAACTCACATGCATCCTAAAACAGGTATCTAAAGACGGTCGTCCTCCGTGACTTGGTCGCTCAGAACCGCGTTGAGAAGGTCCGGATGCAAGGCGCGTTCAAGACGTGGCTGTGGAGACCTACTAGTAAAAGAGCTCTTCCGACGAGCTCGACCAAGTTGAAGGCTGCGACCTCTGGGATCTCTAATTCTGGCTCGACGGAACTGACACCGGCGGCAGTGGGTGTAGGTGAAGACTGGAGTCACCTGAACAAGCGGAGACAAAGAGCGAGGAAGATGAAGGTGGAGAGGGATTTACGGAGGATGCTAGAGGTTCAGAAAACGCAGAGAAAGGTTGCGCTGAAACAATAGTGGTGTCAAAGGCTTAGGGAATCATGAAGGGTCGACGTTGGCGACCGTTCACTCGAGAGTAAATCTTTTCTCGGGTTCTTGCCCTAGATCGTGCTTGGCCTCTGGGACACCACTTATAGCAAGGTATCCAATACTAATTGTGGTATATATGGCTGATCCATATCTCCGACCTTCCAATGACCAGAGTCTGCTTTTTCTCGATTGTGACGCTGCGAAGGTGAGCAGAGATAGTATAAAGGTTGTAACGTCATCTCGTTTGAAGGTGCAAGCTTCGCGAATGGACTTGCTGCTGTCATGATGTCGGTGGCCACCCACTGTCTCAGCTGTTCCCAACATCTCCGAGAAACAAGGATGTCACTTCATCCGTTGGCCCAATTGGCAAATAAACCCATACATCGCAAGCGGATGACACTTATTCCACCAGAATCCGAGCGCTAGTGAACCTTTAGTCGCCGACTTCAGCTAACCAGCAAATTCGGATAATCCAGGGTGAACGTTCAAATAGCATATAAAGGAAAACCCAGTAATTCGTCTACAGCGAACAACAATACCGACAATAACGAAACGACAGCCTAAGATGCGGAAGACTTCGCAAAAGACGACATAATGTGATTTTTAACAAGCTTGGCCTTCGGAGCACGAGCGGGGAAGAAGGCGGCAAGACAGCGAGGAAAGACACGACCAGATCTCAGTCGGGAGAGTGCCTGGCGGAGACGCGGCAGGCTGAGGGGAAAAGGAGCGCCCTGACGTCCTGCGACGCAGGTCAACGATCAACCTCGCGAAATCCAGCAGATACGATCACTCAGGGGAGATTTTGACGACGTCGAGGAGGAAGAATGCGGGTACTTACTGGCAAGAGGCCCATCGCCAATGTGAGGCGCGAGCTGCAAGTCGCCTCGCAAAACTACGTCAGAAGCTGCAAAAAACAGGCTAGTGTGGCGGACGATCAGAATTTGAAACAATCAGAAAGGACGGGAGATCTGGGCGCCCACGAGACGCGAGCCGCAAAAAAAGGAGCGCACTGAGAGGCACCGGCCATGGAAGCATGCAAGAAGTAATTAGACGGCAAACAGTACAACGTGAGTAAATGACATACGCTTATCGAGTGTTGCCGACCTCATTATGTCACTATGGAGTCATCGTACGAAGCGACAACCATGCTGGCCCGTGTGAAGCAGGAAATGCAGCCAGTGTACCATGGGCAGTGGCTTTGGCGCTCAGCGGTGCCAGGGCTATGTAGGCGACGTTACGCTCCAGAGTGCGAGAACCTCGCTTGCAAGGTTCCTGTATCTTCTGTGATGCTACATTAGTTCAGCACCAACACCAATTGCAAGTACTAATGCCAATATGTGAAATTTTAACTAGCTATACAACACACATCTTTGATACATTGGGGCTCACCGTCGCTCATAGCAATGTTTTCTGGACTCTTGGCTAGCCACAGGACAAAAGGTAAATCATGGCATACCAAAGTTGTCCATTTCCAAGCTAAATTCGGTGGTAAAGACTGGCTCGGGCGATTCAGTTGATATCTCCCTCCTCGCCAAACGCTCCATACTGACTATCGAGTAACACCCCTGAATGCTATGGGTGAGCGCGTTTCCCAAGCCAATGGTCACGTCTTACCACAACACTGACCACAGCTGTACCCCAGCTAAAACCCATAAAAGAAAAGAAGGTCCGAAAGTATCAGCGACACGCAACGACGCCAGACAAGAAAAACAAACAAAAAGACGGCAACTCCTCGCTCGTTCTCCAAGTCGCATATGAGTAGCATTGACATGAGGAGGACTGGATCATAAAATAAGTACAGGACTGTGCTTTGACTGTTGGTAATGACGTTTACTTACAAAATATTGCACCATACACTGTGCTGCCATTCCGCACGACGAGTGATACAAGGGGGGTCCTCCCCCAACCTGCTCTGACGGCAACGATGTACTTGAACATTGTCAGGGAAATAAGCATGCAATGTACGATGAACGTTAATATGCTAAACAAACCTGTTCATGGTTGAGCAGACAACGAACAGCGGAGTAAGAACTCACGTTTGATCCCGGCCATTATTCGCTAGTTGCATTAAAAGGCATGTTCCGTGAGATTGTATGGTACCCCGAAACCACAGCATTCTCACTGCCCTCGCAGCCTCCGTCAAGATCAACACAAACAATAGGACAGCTACCTTCTTGGATCGGTTATATAGAGCAATTACTGTGGGTTATGTCCGACCAAGCTGCAACAAAGAAATCTCCATCGACTTACCGCGAATGGCCAAAATGAGCTCAAGCGAGGTTCCAACACTCTGTGTGAAAGCTATGATATAGGCGCACCATGCGTCGCAGAGCACGGGGGGGTTACTGCCATCTGCCAATCGTTCCATCAAGCAGTTGTGTATCCTACGCTGAGGTCAGTGAGGCTCGATATGCCAAGTATGAAACGCATTGCGATGTGCTCACACATGTGCGACTATTACACCATAGCGAAGATAGAAGTAAGTCCACTTAAACGGGTTTTTATTGCGCATACTACAGTGGTCAGGAACTTGAACTCGCAGGCCTGAATGTCGACAACAAACTGGTACGCACGTCCAGATATATCGGACATCTTCATCGAATGTCAGAAATGCTTGCCAGACCAAAAATGCGAGTGCTGCGACTGAGAACGGGATCAGCAGCACTCAAAAGCATAATGCCTGTAAGATGGCGTACCGCTGTGGTAGCGGACGTCGCGGACCGCAATTACATATGCGAGTGGCATCGCAAGGTCGATATTGTTTGGAGACATCGTTCAGGAGTGGACCTTGCTCGCAACTGTTTATTTAATATGATAGTTTGACGTGGGTGCGATAGGGCCAACCCTGCATCCGGTCACTCCCACGTCGTTGACAACTGCCGACATAGTTCAGTGCCAACATCAGTAAGGTCGTAAAGTTACCAAATACTACCTGTTTCGTCGATTGCGGTATTGGCAACCACCGCCGCAAGGTACTCGAGCACATCGGGGTACAGTACAAATCAACGACGATGCTACTCATCGTTCAAATTTAGTGCTCCTGAGGGATGTAAAGTAACTTCTCACTGGTAATTGCTAATCTCGACAACTTGAGTTTCTCTTCGTTCCTAGCTGCCCATTTCATTGTTGACATAATGAAGTAACATCCCTGAAGTGTTATTTTTGCAATGTCGTTAGCACGATCTTGTAGTCCAAGAGGATCCCTCCTGCATGATGTTTACGTATGACATGAGGTGACGGCTCTAGGTCGACATCAAGGTCACCATGTACAGTCTACGTTCGATCAGTATTGCTCACAACTTGAATAATCGAAAAAAAGGTATCAGCCAACTTCAGACTTGAAACAGTGAGCATGTGGGATATACTGAACGGCGATCATACTTACGATCGAGTTGCCAGAGCAATCAAACATAGCATTGGGGTATGCCAGCCTATTCGCATTAGCCATATCCAGCAGATGGTTTGGTGGCTCACTGGGACAAACCATACATGATTACTTGTTACAAGTATTCCTCACCAGTTGGTACTGTCAGCGGTGGTCACCAAAATCAGATGCACAGGCATGATAGAACAGACGCACCGAAGTAATACTAAACATCGCTCAGGCTTCGAGACGTATAAACACGAACAGGGACGGATGAGATTTGCGACTCCTGCGAATTGACAGTTTACCACAGCCCCCACTCGCACGGACTATAGCCTAGACGCCACTTGGGACGTCAGATTCGAGCGGGTTTCCTGAATTGACAGATAGGGCATACGTCTGACACGTTAGCAGTATTAGCGGTGCTGTTGCTGCGATCAAAGACGAGTTGGGTTCCAAAAGTGGGACGACGATGCGCCTGTGGTTTCCATGGCCTTGAGACCTTGACCCAGTCTGGCAGGGGCTCCGACTGCCTTATTGCCAATTGGTAGCCCGCTGTAATGTACCTCTAGGCAAGAGGGCCAGAGGGGTGGTCTGACTTTAATTGGGATCCGGTATTGTCACTGTGTTGAGGTGGTGTAGGTGGATGAGACAGAGGGGGCGCATGGTACAATTCAAGTTACCGTTCAACGGGCCAGTTTGGTCCGAGTCTTATTGATACTACCCCACTGTGTGTGGTCGCTGTAGTGCGGCATGCAAGACTCTTCCTGTACACACTGGGGCCCTCGTAACTGGATCGGTCGGATGAGAAAATAGGGCACGATGTGACCACGAACTCCGTCCTTTAAGGATCCGAAGTGACTGTTCATGCTTACTTGTTACCTTATTTTCTCTCGCAGAATCATGAATGTTATTTGTCGTGACGCGAAGCCAGGCAAGAATGACTCCATCACTGGCAACATCTCTCCATGTCAGAGTTCATGACGGTGGTGATAGTACGTGAGTTCTTTCGTCTATGGGTACGTATTGACCGATCAAAACGTGACTAGTTATTCCCTTGGGCAGCGTTTCACTCGTTAAACGACGCGCCAACGCAACTGCGAAACATGGGGACACTTCTTCCCTTGCTGAGGTCGCTCAAGGAATTACGAAGCATCGTCACAGCCGTCGTTTCTCTCACCGTGCAGCCACAGGGCTAACTTGAATCATCTTCCCGCTCCCCTTGGGATAGTTTGTTACGTTTTGGCGGCACAAGCAATCGTTGCTTATTTCGGGACGTGAACTCACTGTATTGCCAACCTGAGATCTGAGACTTGCCCGCTACGAGAGGAAGGAGAAGATGGAAAAGGATCCTCTGAATGGTAAGTAATTGTTGCGACGACTCGGAACTTTGTTTGTTCTGATATGCTAACGACCCAAATAGAATCTTCGAAACTGTAGGCGCAGAAAGCGAATAAATCCATCTGTCACCCTCCCCTACTGAAGCAGAATGGAGCTGATGATTCAATGTTGGTCAATGGCGGACCTCGAACACGTTTTTCGTCTGAATTCTTAAGCCTTGTGACCGGGGACACGCCGTGTCCCCCGTTATCTATATTCTCCGACCATGCCTTCACTTTATTCGTGGAGCAAGCAGCATTCGCGGCACTAGGCACGATGCCCCCACCACTGTCACCAAATATGACAATGGCGGATTTGGCCTGCGGACGCCTTACTCGGATGGTGCTCCTATCGTACCGCTTTCTGTTGCTCCAGTGCCCGGTTCTCTTCCAGATGTTGTCGTTCACATTGTCCCAAGTGACAGGGATTGAATCTCCAAAAGAAATAATACCACAGAAACCCAACGTCGTCCTTCCTTCCATAGCTCAGACCAGAGGTTTTACGCATAAAGACACGCAGACAGTTGACATATATTATCTGGACGAAATGTGAGCGGCCGTGCTACCCACGAGGGTTCCCAAGTTCATTTCGCTGACAGTCGGTCCAACTTCCCTCGTGACCTGACCATGTAAAATGTGCCGCGGATGGTAATCGAGGTATGAAACCACGTTGTTCTTTCATAAGATCACTTGATTATTCTCCTAGGTCGCAATCAAAGTTATCAAAGTGTGCTCCGCGGAGGACAACTCTCCCAAGAAGACAAAGGTACGTATGAAATCATTCGGGTTGTTCCAATGATTGCGACGTGAGATCAAGGTATGGATGAAACTCGACCATACCAACGTTGTATCATTGTTTGGGATAACTTTGGGGTTCGGACCATTTCCTGCGATGGTGTGCCCTTGGCTCGACAATGGCGCATTGACATCATATCTAAAACACCGGAGTGGCCTGGAAATACGTCAGGTTCTCGCTCTGGTACGTGGCCTACATACTCAAGGTGGTTGGTTCATGACATGGATCACCTTTGACGACGTAGATTCGTGACGTTGCCCTGGATTGCAATACTGTGAGTGGTTTGTGACAATCCAGGCAACCTTGACTTGAAACGTTCTCTCTTCCGGCAGTGCATTCACAATCTATTGTGCATGGTGATTTGTCTGGCGTGTGTAGCATCACTTGCACTCACTTTCAAAACATTCCCCCTGACGCGCTGCTCGTGTAGTCGAATGTGCTCATTGATGCAAATGGTAGAGCTTGTATCGCCGACTTTGGTCTATCGACAGTACTGCGTGGAATTGGAGGGACATCCTCCACATCCTCCATCAACAAACCGAGAGGAACATTACCTGAGCTGCTTGATCTTTATGATGCTCCGCATGCCGGGCCAACTGTACAAAGCGACGTATACTCCTTTGGTAGTATTATGTTGCAGGTTCGTGGCGTTACTGTATCGCATCACTTTTCGCGCCCATGACGACCTGAGTAGATTCTGTCTGGAAAAGTTTATTATACCAGATTGTGGCTGGGATTTTCAGAGCGTGCGGCCGCATGATCCGAGTGTCACGGATCGTCGGTGGATGTTCATTCAGCGGTGTTAGTCTCCGTTTAAGAATGTTGTTCGACGATTACCGAGTGCAGAGATTGTCACGTTTTCGAGAGATGATCTTGTGCACGCATAGTCGATACAAGTTCAACTTAAATGAGTTCTTGGAAGATCGGCGTGGCTGAGTTTCTGTTCCGATGTCATTCCGCTGACACGTCACGTGCGGCGGCGCTTGCCGATAGTGCGTATTTGGCGTGTTAAAGTGATCAGGTCTCCTTGTCCTGCACGTCTTCCATCGCACTCATCCCTGATAATCGTCATCCAAGATCGCGTTTGTCGCCTTTATCACAGCTCATCTCTTCACCTTTTATTTACCTCTTCCCTTCGGTGTCTCGTATACCACTCGTGAGCATCACTCTGGACTTGGCAGTCCGTGGTTGTTAAAACTTAATCTAGACCGGGATCGCACAGAATGGCTACAGGAAAGTCTCAAAAGGCTAGACAGCCTCTGGTTACTCCTTCCTCCACCCCGACGTCGCGCGCACCAGCGTATGCAGACCCTATGCAGCCAGCACCGCCTGCGACGAATGGGAAGAAGCATAAAAAGAAAAAGGGAAAGGGCAAGGAACCCCAGAATACTGCACCTGACCCCTGCGATGATGTGCCGAGCCTCGAGGATTCCAACATGCCCCTGCCGCCCATAAATAGCCTATCTCCTCAGCTCGAGTCCGTGCGTATTACCACTACAGGATACGTTGCGACTTCTGCTACTACGCTTGCTCGTCACGGTGCTGGAGCAACTACCCACCTGCACGGAGAAATTTTGGCTGCCCAAGGTGACTTGCATTGGCGCAATATCGAGGTTCAAGCAAATGGCCGAACAGGGACAAAAACGCCCCATCCAAGCGCTCAGTATCCTTTACCCAGGTCAAACGGAGCCAATGGTACAGCATTGCCAGATGATGAGTATTGGTCATCTTTTCCGCCTCACATTAAAAACTTCGTGAGTGGGACTGCCATTTTGTTGCCTAACGATTGCTGATGAACCTCTCCAAGGCACAAACTATGTACAATATCGCGCAACAGATGGTACAGTCAGATACGTACCTCAAGAATGGTACGGCTACGGCGACAGCGACGGCAACGATGGCCACGAAGGGCATTCCAGGATATCCCCCGGGAGCATACCCATCATTGCCTTTTGATCCATCCATATTTTCTGATCCGGCTTTTACGCTATCCGTGGAGCAAGCAGCAGCAGCAGCATTGGGAACAGCGCCTCCTGCACCTGGCCAGCCTCCTCGCGGTCCTTTACCCAAGGCCAACGTCGTGCTTCTTAATGAATTTGAAGGTGGGGAGCACGAGTTTGCAGAGGAGGACTACTACAGCGAAGATGAGGTGGACGGCAACTTTGAGGATGAAGACCTGGAAGACGAGATTGACATGCAACCCCATCCAGCTCGCCCTCCATCGAATCCGGATGCAGTCGCCCACGTTGTTCTGAGTTACGGAGAGACGACTGCACGATCTCCAACAACGACAACAGTGAAGAAGACCAGTGATATAACTAAGACTACTACTACGCGTCCACCTGAGCCAGTTAAGCCAAACAAGAAAAAGACTGCTAAGAGTCCGGCCGACGCTCCGGTGGCTCCTCCCGTGCCGAACCCGGCATCTCCACCTGACGTGCGCTCGGCAAACTCGGCACCGGAGTCGGCGCCGGAAAAGGGCAGAGGACGTCCCACGGCAGCGGTGGATTTGACAAAGCGTCCTCCTCTTACTACCAACGCCAACGCCATGCCTGCAGCTCGACCGGCGACAAAAGAAAACATTTCCGCAAACCCTCCCCCAAGTTCACGGGCCCAGGGAAAACAACCAATGTCTTACGCCCCTACGACAGCAGCAACGACCACCACTACCACCACCAATACCGCCACCGTAGTCAATAACGTCCAGCAACCAGTCAGAACCGCACGGGCTGCATCAAAGGCGCCGATAACCGCGAATCCATATTCACATAATCATACACACCATCATCCATCGCCACCATCCTCTAATGCATCAGCGCCTCACAAACCTCGTCCACCGGCCGGCTCAGTGTCCGTAAAGGGCTCCCAGAGCAACAGCAAGATCTGGAGTACCAGCACGACAGAGGAGCGCGAACGGATCAAAGAGTTTTGGCTCGGTCTTGGAGAGGACGAACGTCGCAATTTAGTCAAGATCGAGAAGGACACTGTTTTAAAGAAGATGAAGGAACAACAGAAGCATAGTTGTAGCTGTGCTGTCTGTGGGCGGAAGCGGTTGGTACCATTTTTCATGTCTCATTAGCTTGCAAGGGCGATTGACTGACGTACTTTGACTTTTTGCCTTTGCTCTTCGTCTTCCGTTCATCGATCGGACCGTCAAAAAAATGCGGCGTTCCCGGCATCCCCGTGGTTGTTCGATCATTGGACTTTTAGACATGCGATCGAAGAAGAGCTTGAGGTACTGTACGATGCTTATTACGAGGAGCTAGAACAGTACGCGAACTATCAGCAGCGCTATGTCAATTCCGGCGGCACCATACCACCTCCCCCTGGGCCTGGGCCTTTTCCTGGCAGTGTCGAGCTCGATAAGAACGGCGCTGTTATTGGTCATCCTCACAGTAAGGCTATCCATCACTCCCCGCGGTCAAATAGAACACCCGCTGTCACCAACGGTCGAAAACCTCCGAAACACGAGAGTGAGTTTGACGATGACGAGGGCGACGAGGACGAGTATGATGAAGAGGACGAGTACGACGAGGATGAGGAAGAAGAAGAGGAGGAAGAGGAGGAAGATGGTGCGGAAGAGGAAGAAGAGGAAGTCAAGCCACGAGATCGAAGGAATGCCGGTTCGCGCGGGCGTAGGCCGGTGAACGGTACCAAGGCGAATGGTCGAGATGGGCTATTTAATTTGGGCAGTAGTCTCACTGTGACGGGCGAGTCGCCTCTCTATCTGCGCCCCTTTTCCTTTCTTCTGATCTCTGCCACAGGCCCCAACAACATCTTGACCGTCGCCGACGATCTGTTGAAAAACGATGGGCAGAAGTTTTTGGAGATGATGGAACAGCTTGCCGAGCGTCGGATGCAACGTGAGGAGGAAGCTGCTGCGGATGTGGAAGACGACAGTGATATCGACGACGACGAGGAAGGTGACGATGACGAAGAAGAAGAGGATGACGAGGATGACGAGGACGATGACGAGGAGGTAAGATCTCACTGGTGGCTTCCTTCTTCATGCTCAGCGATCTTTGTGCCATAAAGGTCATGACGGAGGAGCAGAAGATGGAGGAGGGCAAGCGGATGTTCTCTATCTTTGCAGCCCGCATGTTTGAGCAGCGGGTCCTTCAAGCGTATCGTGAAAAGGTCGCCCAGGAACGTCAACAGCAGCTCCTTCGCGAACTAGAGGACGAAGACAAGCTCACGAAGGAACGGGAGGCGAAGAAGCAGACGCAAAATCAGAAGAAGAAAGACAAGAAAAAGTACAGTGTACTTGACTCTTTGTCACGTGTCTTACTCAAGTGTGGTTTACAGGCAGCAGAAACTAGCAAAGGAGGAAGAACGGGCGGCCAAGGCTGCGGAGAAGGCGGCTGAAGAGGCGGCCGTGAAGGCCAAGCAACAAGCATACGAGGAGGAAATGCGCAAGAAAAAAGAGGAAGAGAAGGCTAGGCGCGAAGCTGTTCGCAAGGCTGCTGAAGAAGAAAAGCAACGCAAAGATGAAGAGCGTCGCAAGCGTCTTGCAGAGGAAAGGGAGCGCGAGGCTGAGCGGGATCGCAAGCGCAAAGAAAAGGAGGAAAGGGCGAGACAAGAGAGACGCGACAAAGAGGAGAAGGAACGCAAAGCTAGGGAAGATCGAGAGGCCAAGGCAGCTGCCGACAAGGCCGCACGCGAGGCTGCGAGGAAGGAGCAGCAGGAGAAGGAGGAGCGAGAGAAGAAGCTGGCGAAGGAACGCGAGGAGAAGGCTGAGAAGGAACGTGTTGCGCAACAACAACGTGCTGCAGCCAAAAGCGCTCGCCAACCCACCTCTCCGCGCGCCTCGGGCTCCACTCAG